>LXGU01000183.1:0-52070 GCA_001640685.1 Catunica adiposa
TAGGGTTCCTTCCTAGACTCTTCACCCCGAGGCTCCTTTTTGCTTCCCTTTTTCTCCATCCACCCTATATCCCATTCATGAATACCTTCACGATCCTGATACTGTCTATTGCCCGTATTGGTTCCGAATTAAAAACGTTCTAACCCATGTAGGAACAACGATCTCTTGTTTGAGGTGGCTCAAGTGATATTTCAGAAGCTGGGGACAGACAACCATATGAGTATTAAGCCATACCATTGTTTCTAGAGAGAAGATGAGGCGGGGTATAAAAGATTGGCTAAAATGCTAATGATTGTATGGTCGAGAGACAAGTGACGGTACTGAAAATTCCAATCGAATCTGCCCAATTTGAAGCATAAGCATTCCTAGACGTGGCTTTTAGAATGTTGTTATTGGAATGATGTGTAATTGAGAAGCAGTAGGAGACTTTGGTGAAAACAAAGGGTCATGATTTTGTATAAAGAGTAACAAGATTCGCATTTTTTCCTCTATTCAGTACATTAGCTTCTTATCGCCACCAACAATAGTAATAATAATCATCTTTTTTTCAACACCTCACATTTCTTTCTTCTCTCTCTCTCCACAATGCAACTAACTCATCCCGTTATGATTCTGACTCTCTCAATGACAGCCTCCGCAGTTTACATCCCTCATCAGTCCCAACCTCCCCACGCCGTTAACAGCACTTTCAATGGCACCCATATTTTTTCTGTATATGACAGCCCAACTACCCTTAATGCCACTCGTGAAGTCCTCCCACACCATTCCTCTCCGGGTCCCTACATAATCCCGGGTTCCGCCATGATGCCTAAAAAGTCACGTCTCAGTGGCCATCAACGCAGACGGAATATGCACCCAGGGTTGGCATCTGTTGCCAATTTGCCTATTCCCACAGCCTCTGGGGCCTCGATGATCAACACAGGGCTCACGGGCCAATCCGAATAGATTGGCGTGCTTCATAACTCAACAAACCTGCTTCGGGGCAGAAAGCAGCGTTTCAGCACTTCTCGGAACCTGCTCTCTGGGAAGAAGCAAATTGGTCAACACCAGCATAACAATTTCCCCCGGTTCTCGCCACGGCATCTGCAGTGCGCCTGGTTGCCCCGGTGGAATTGGACACGACAGGAGACTCGATTGCTGGACACAACGGGGTTTGGAATGAGACAGTCTCAAAAATTATTATGAGGCCTACTGTAGTCCCGGCAGCGCCGCCGTCTGGTCTGGTCCCTGGAGTTAGTTTTGGAGGCATTAGAGATTAATGGTTTATGATGTGGCTGCATCCGAAAAGATCGGATATGATAGCATGCTTTTATGAGTATTTTATGTCCGATTTCTTTCTTCGCTTTATTTGCTTTGAACTCCCTGTGGATACCTGACAGTTATACTATTTCTTTTATTCTCATGAACTTGTTCGTTTCGGTTTTTGCCCATAACCTACAACCTATCCCAATACATATGTGACATGCAAGAGGTAATAAAGTCACATATGTCCCAATAGAAACAGACATACAACGACGAAAGGGTGATATCTATATGTACAATGCTATGGCATGTGTTTAATTTAATAATTTCTCCTAAAAGTACTTGATCTATTTCTTTACTCCTCTCTCGGCGCAGAATTTCTCTACTTCCTTCTTAAGAGTCTCATTCTGCCTCGCCACCTTCTCCATAACCTCCCCAATTCTTTCACCCAGCACATCTTCCTTTCCTACCGCCTCGTAAACTGCCTCCATCTCATCCATGACTGCCTGCAGCTGGTTTGGCAACCAGGTGACAATCGGACTGCCTCCCGTCGCGGTCGGATGAGAAGTCTGCTTCAGAATGTACTCCCGCGCAAAGCACCAATGGCGCCAACGGAAGTCCCGGACTTGGTCTAGCAACAACAACCAAAGCCTGCGAGACTCAAGCACCGCAGAATCTGGGGTATTGTTCGCGGCATCCAGGGCATATTCTTTCAAAGAGAAACCCAATGATTTGTCACGAACCCAGTGGAGGAATTCGCGGTGGTTGCTAGGGCGGTACTTGCGGAAGTCTTTAAGGATTTCTGTGAGAGGGGTTTCAGGAAGGGGAAGTTGCAAGAAGTTGTCCATAAGCGGAACCATGGAATCATTGGCACCGGACTCTCCACGGAAAGCCATAGGCTTGTTGTCGTTGACACCCTCGTATACAACCCCGTGGGGGAACATCGACTGCGATGTAATGCCGAAAATGAAAGTTCTGAAAGAGGTGTACTGTCTAGGCAGAGACTTTTGCCACATTTGCTCCATGACGCCGTTGATCTTGGCCAGGGCTTGAACCATCGTAGCCATGGAAGTGTTCATCAGTTCACGGTCCGCAACAGAGGCGGCGTTAAGAGCATCCAGGGTGCCCGAGACTAAGGGGCCCGAGTTCTTGACCATTTCGATGTGAATTAAAACAAAACCTGCTTCCGAGGATGTGGGGTCCAGACCACGCTCAAAGGCACGGATAAGACGAAGGTTTGAGTATTCCATGCCGAGTTTGGGGTTCTCGAGACGGTAGTTGTAGAGGGCATAGGATCCAGCATACTCCATCCATGGCATAAAGCCAGAACTATCGATGATAGTTAGTTGGAATGTTTAACATACAAATACAGAACTTAAACTTACATATCAGCGCAACGCTTAATAGGCAGCGAAATTTGCTTTGGCAAGACATCCCTCGCCAGCCCATATTCTTCTCCCTTGACAAACCTCTCATGACAAGGCTCCAACAGATAAGCAGAAGCCAAGAAGGAGTAATCCCGGTAGAGAGCATTCATCATGGGTACGTCATCCTTGTACTTCTCAACTGCCTCTGAAAGGTCCGGCAGATCCTTAACAGCCTCGCCAAGGGATCCCGTCGCCAACAAACCAGTCGATCCGTCAAGCTTCAAGACCGGCATCGCCGTCAATATGGCCTCGAGGGGGGCGAACTCGGCGGGAAGCTCGGCAATGGGATCCATACGAGGAAGGAACCCACGAGTTGTCGAGACCATAAAGGCGGGGAGCGACCGGTCATCAGGCTTGGCATCGGTAAGGACTTCGAAGTCGACCGGAGCAGGAGGGGATTCGAGGACACCCATGATAAATGAGCAGACACGAGATAGTAATAGGCTATATATTTAGGGTTAGTAGGGTTACATGTGTAAGTGATGATATGTATTAAAAATACCTTTAAAAATAAGGGAAAATTCTGAAAAAGCTCAGATGATGTAGTAGTTCCTAAATAGGTACTGTGTGTTGTGACAAAGAAGGTTGAAAGTCTAAATCTCAAAGGCCGGGCAGCCGATCGTTAATATAGACAGTGGCCGGAACTATTCCGGCCACTGAGCGGGGGGGCCGTGATGGGGCGGTGAGAGATTTTTTGGAGGGGAATCTTTCGGGGCGGCATGTTTCGGAAGAGATATCCGATGACAGGAATTAAAATGTGTTGAGGAGATAAGAGAAATTCAGGAGTGAGAGGAAATTGAAGCCGACGGCGTAACCACTGTTGGTCAGTGAGAATGGAGATGACGAAGGTTGCGATAGCTCTTAAAGATATTATCTGGCTACGGTGAAATGAGTTTATAAAGACACTGGTGGATTGTGCTATAATCTAACACTAATAAGATAGAACTAGTAAAGCTTAATATCTATATAACTGTTACAATGCCTCTTTCCAACGACTACTCAAATTCTCTATCGTTATCTCTTCTGTAACTTTTCAAAGTGCCTATCTCTTTGAGCTTTCCTCTTTCAAAATTATGCACTAACCATACCACTACCTCTACCCAGTCTTCACTATCTAACCGCCATGACAAATCACTTATTATCCCAATCGCCACTCTCATTTACCCCGCTGACCGCCTTGTTGATAACACCCCTCCAATTCGTCGTCTCTTGCCGTCTTAGCCATTTAACCCCCTCCCTTGTCTCCTCCCAAACCCGTCAATTCCCGGCCTTGCTCTTATCCACCCCAAATCCTCGGACTCCGGAAAAGTGGGGCGTGGCCGGAATTCATTCCGGCCACGCTCGAGATGGAGATACGAGAAGGCTTTACCGAATAATGAGGGGGTGTTGAGAGATTAGATAGCCGCGGGCGTTGGAGAACATAAAAATTGGTTGGGGTGGGGACTTGGAGGATAAAGAGATAATGTCGGTTTAGGGGGTTTGTTTTTACGTGATGGTCTTTTACCTAAGAGCTCAGAGACTGAAGGGTAGAGATTATTATCTCAGTGTTCCCAAGCGGAGATTCAGGGTCATTATTTTGAAAAGTCGCGGGTTGAGTATACATTTCTTAGTTAAAATAAATACACGTTGTCTGATGTCGCACAATGTCGTTCGATATAACGTCGGTCCCTGTTTTATTTTCCAAGATGGCAGATAGCGGAAATATCGCAGTTAATCTTGGTGTTGAGAGCAAAGCGCGGAATAAAGAAGCGGCATGGTTATAGGGCAGCCTCTATCAGTTAGAACGCAACCCCTTTTTCAACTATGACCCTTTAAATACAGAGATAGCTACCGTCACTTTCATTAGCCTTCATAGCTCAGTTGGCAGAGCGCGACACTAGTAATGTCGAGGTCAGCGGTTCAAATCCGCTTGAAGGCATGTTCTTTTGGAGTTCTTTTTTGGTGGCGATATCAGCCTCTGCAATAATGCCCAAACTCTCTCTTCTGTTACCTCAGCAAATACATTTTTATACCGGTTAGCTAAAAGTATCAAGCATGTATACAGTCATTTCCTAATGATTGCCAAAATATTATATAGATGTCGTAGCTAATATTCTAATAAGCGCAATTGAACTTTTCTAGGTTTCCATGTGAGAGACATCGCCCTACAAAGTTTCAAGCCTATCTCCACCTCCTAAGTCGATGGCCGCATTTGGGGATTCTTCTCCTTAACTAAACCCTGAAAGCCGTATATACTCTTGGCATCGGTCCCGGAGAATATATATCATTCCATAATCCGGGGAACCCAAATATTCTGGATGCTACTGCATGATGATGATGCTGAGGGTTTGACGAATGGTGTGATTGACAGGGGGACTTGTGATATTGTGATATATCAGTTTGCGGGGATCAGAAGATACATGGCCATGCTGTCGGGTGACAATATTTAATATGGAGAGAAAGAGGCTTTTTATTATTGATTGGCTAGGTAACTTATTGAATTTCGTAACCAACAAGATATTGAGTCCATATCAGATTGATTCCATATCTCTAGACTTTGAGAATCGCGATAGGACATAAATAATAAAAGTATAGATCGGCTGTTATTATACATTATGTTGTCGGGCAGTATGTCTTCAACTTGAATCATTATTCATCTCCAACTCGTACATTATTTAAACAGTAATACATAAAGCAAACAAAAAGGAATTTAGAAAGAAATCGCCACCTAAATGCGGACCAGCGCGCTATACCTCGCCTTAACCCCTAACATATCCTCTTTATCATACTACAACGCTATTAAACGTCTAATTCTTTATGATGTGCTTCTGGCTCGACACACTCGACGCTCCATCATCTAAATGGTTATACCCCCGATTCTTCGCATCCACTGCCTTCAACTCACTGACAAAGACTTCCTTGGTCTGGATAATTCCACCCATTGCCCCATGATGTCTCGCATCCATCTCGTAGTCGCCCTCAGCCTCAATATTAGTGGTGTAATCTAACTGAGAGCCCCCAGCGGTTCTTCTCGAGTTGACACCGGAAAACGGCATGTTGTTCGGACCACTAGTGGGATGCGACTTGTTATTCGAGCTCTTCGCCTGGCGTCTCTTGTTCCACAGGCCGTAGATGGTCGGAGCGTTAACGACGAGAGCAGAAGTAAAGAGTTCCGTGGAAGCCCAGGTTGACCGGGAGGACTGCAGGGACTTGTTGAGGGTGTTGATAGGGAGACGAATGACGGTAATGGCAATGATGAAGATACCGAGGGTGAAGAGAACTGACAGTTGCAGTTTGAGACGGGAGTTGGTCTGGAGGCCAACAAGTAGGGGGATGGGGAGGATCAGGAGCATGAAGTCGGTGATAATGTTGGTAACTCCGACAACAACCAGTTGCAGCTGGGCTTCAGTGCAAGAGCCTTGTAATGAAAGGGTTAGATGGTGTCTTTTGTAGAATGATAAACGTGGATTAAAAGGACTTACCAGCGGAGGGGACAATCTGCCAGTATCTTGAGACTGGGGCACACTCGGAGAAGGTGGTGACTTGGCAGGCAGTATAAGTGCCAAATAAGACGAACAGATACCCGGCAAGAACGGGCTTTCTCCACTGAACGTTGTTCAACAAGCGCTGGTAAACGTCAAGAAGGACACACTTTTGAAGCCAAAGGCTACCAAGACGTTAGAAATCACCCATACAACGCCTGGATATTTATTGTAGTATACTTACTAAGAGTTGTAGAACACTCTGTTCACCAAAGACAGTTGGGACCCGATGACTCTGCGGTAGATCTCCTGGTCGGTAAAGATAATCTTCTTTCTCGCAGCAGCCGAGATGTTAGAAGTTCCCCAAATCAACACAACGTGGATTAGTCCCAGTCTTGTTAAAACGCAGATTAGCGCCGCGAGCGACAGCCAATCACCCATGACATATTTCTGTTTGGCGACCTTACGCCAGATGAGGCGCGTCGAGATGACAATGACGGTGAGCCAGGTGAAAACCCAATGAAGGGTGAGGGTGAGGTAGTCGATGGCCATAGTGGATGGCAATGACCACGAGATGGGATATGTGAGGTGTAGGGAGAGAAAGAGACAAAATAAAAGACCCAAGAGAATAAATGAGGAATGGATGTAGAACGGTTCAGTATTCTTATGATAGTAGAATAGCTGCTTAAGTATATAAATAGCTAAGCTATATACAATATCAAGACTTATAAATCAGAAAAAGCAAGCACCAAAAACTCACTTCGGCAATAGTAAAAAAAAAAATCAAGACAAACACTATCTATCGTACATGGGCCCTGATAGGTCATATATACTCTATTTCTGAATTCCTCCGTAACTAAACTCCTAGCTACGTACTAGCCTCAACCGGGATCCTCAAACCCGTTCAAGGATCCATCAACTCTCGGAAGGACAAGGGGTTTCGATATCGTAGGATGATCAGATTTGTGGATCATGGCCATTATGGGAAATACAAGCCGGTGGGTTTGGGAGAGCGAGAGACACGCCAATTGAGAAAAGGGCCGGAAGGCGGAAGGGGTTTAACGGTGCGGTTTGATATAAAGCGAGAATCTTATTCCTTGGATCTTTTTTTTTTTGCTCATTTTGGATATGATTTGCAGTGGATGGAGGACGTGGGGGGCGGTTTGTAAACTTGAAAGGCAAGATAGAGATGGAGATGGATATTCTCCGAGGGCCATTTTCTGGTTATGTTATTCCATCATTTTTCAAGATCTCAACTACCGGGTTTGGTTTATGTTTCATTACTCAGATCGCAGCCACCCACTCTGCATTATGCATTCATACCAGTCTCCGCCACTTCTCACTCCCTCCTTTTTCTCGTTCAGCCTAGACTCTTACCTTTCTTATCATCTCCAATATACCGGCCAATCTCATCCGTAGCCCCATCTCCCCTCTCCCATCTCCCCTCATCCCATCTCCCCTCCTTCCCCCTTCTATCCCCCCGTTTTGCAAAACCCAGGCCCGTCCCGTTTACCAAGTGGGCCTTAGTGGTGGATATCTCCTAAACTAACCACCCACCTCTTTCTAATCCTTAGTTCCCATCTAAGCAGAACTCCCGAGAGAGCAATGTCATCTCAAGTGCCCAACTCGTATGTATGGGGAGACAGGATGTGAATTATTCAAACAATGGAAAGTACTGAGTACATGGCCACAACGCTAGAATATTGGTCGTATGTTCTTATTCTTGTTCTGTTACTTGTTTAATCCCTCAGAGCTTTAGGCCTGGAATATGCTTTAGGTTGCCTCTACCTAAATACAAGACTAGTTCCTATCTAGAGAATTGAGTGGTATTCCAGAATACACCCACATATTGAACTCAATAGTTTCTCTCTTTCCTTTATTTTGTATTGAGCCTTATTTTCTTTTTTTGGCATGATACCTTTTTTCTTCCTTTTATAGTTTATTTGCTGTGCTCATATTCTTATAATATCTCAAACTAACCCCCTGATGAACCATTCCAAAACAAGCCAAGAGCCCCAGAACCTAAGCATCCCATTATGCAATGTAACCTTTGTTTAGTGTAGCAAGGCAAATACATCCCGGGATACCTTACGGCACGTCTGTGTCAAGCACATACCATAATTACATAATCCCAGCCCAATATCAGCCCACTCATAACTCCAGGTCACCACCACATACCTCCTTGTATATTGTCCTCCTTCCTTATTACTTCCCAGTTCTCACCTGCTCTAGCACCTGTCCTCCAAATCCCCCAAAGCCCCCGCCGATCACTTTCCCTCCTCCGCCGCCCACACGATAAGCTATGATCAAAGCACTGTGGCTTACGAGCCATTGAGTGCTTATGCAAAAGGGTATACAGATCGCCAATTCAGTAACAAGAGTGCAAATCCCAAGATCCTAGAACTCGTTGCAAATATAGGCCAAGGAAGAAAGTTCACGGTGTGAAGGCAGTTTTGTGGTGATGGACACAGGGATGAAGGGAGGGATATCTGGTCAAGGCCATAAAATCTTCATGCTGACTGAGCCTTACGTCAAAGGCGTTCTTCATCAAACTTTGGGTTATGTGGTTAAGTATAGCTGGACGAGTTGGTGAATTTTCAGCCGATGTATCACTCCAATCACATCTAAGTAATCTCGCCAAATCTCCTGCATTAGCGTCGTCCTCAACTTATCCAGACTTGCAGCAGTATACTACCAGCTGTCTTGTATATAATTTCCCTACGTAAAAAGTACAACTATGATCCTTTTCATAAATTCAGCCGAGCCACGGATATTGCTCACATAGACAACCGATACCTCTAGTTTCTCCCACTAAACACCACAATTTTAATGAGCGGAAAATTCATTATCCACCTTCTCCAAAGCCCGGACTCCCGCACGGAAAGGAACGGCGCCGTAATCTTGAGGCAAGCCGTATCAAAATCAAGACTTGACCTAGTTTGTTTGCAGATACCAAGATTCTGTCTAAGTCTCCTTGTTTATGCCTTTATAACTCTTCTAGGCCTATCCTAGCCTCATCGCACTAGCGTCAGAACATGACGCCAGAAAATTCTGCACAGTGAACTAGTGAATTCCCATATGTAAATTACATTTGAGAGAGAGAGAGAGAGAGAGAAAAGGAACCCCTGAGTATATCGACTTCTAGACTTGTTGATTCTTCATCGGCCTGTCATTCTTCACGGTATCCCTATAGCCACATTAGTAGACCCACTACCGCTTCACCGAATGTCTCGCCTGTCGTTTCGGAACCATCATAATGTCACTTTTCCACATCTGTCTTGACCAGCCAAGAGTGGTAATGTACCCCGTCAGCCAAGTGGTCAGAGCACTGTTGGGGCAATATAAGGCAAACATGGGTGGTATTTGCCGGGGGAGACAACACCAAGTGCTTTGACGTGGTAATGGATGGATTGTGGATTGTTCGGTTCAGTTATCAACTGAACAGAAGCCAGCATCAATAACCGAAATGTATACGCCGGAATAAATATCACCGGCCTTCAATATTACCGATTTTTTAAAGTCCCCGGTCCGGAGGATATATTGCCAGCGGGTGACAATACATCAACCCTACTGTTGATTCGCTACTATAACCGAGTGTCACCATTATCGTCTGTTTTTCAATCTAATATCATATTGTCCTCGAATATATCTCTCTCTAATTTTTTTTCTTTCTCTCTTTTCTCCTAACTCCATCACTAACATAGGAGAGACGGGAACCACAGACAGTGATTTATCTTGGCTTGACTCGTCTACACTCGCCAACTGCCTTTTCTCTTTCTTGAACTCTTAGCCGACTCCCTCCATTGTCTATTGGTCTGTTTGTCTTCAGCACAGACGGCCAATTCCCTCAAAACGGAGCAGTGCTTTGACTGTCCTTCATTTTTTTTTTTTGGTGGATCGTCATCAGGAGCTTGACTTTGTTTCTTGTCCATCATTATGCTGTATTAGGTGGTATTTTGTGTCCTGTGCTACAGGTGAAGTCTGCCAGAATTTTGACAGGAGTTCGCAGCAAACCATATCGTCCTTACTAAAACCTAAGTGTTAAAGGTTCCTACTACAAAAAGCCACTTCCCTCCACCTTCCCAAGCCCTCGGGTCTTATCCACTCGTCATAAAATACGGCCAAAAACGCCGATATTCCTGGCCCAACCAGCTCCTTCATCTCAGCTTCTAATCTATTCCCCTTCTGTGCCTTCCTCCTCACCATCTTCCAAATTCCCCCCTCACCACCTTACATCCCCTAAACTTTCCTTCCCAAATAGTTATAGCTCCCTCCACCTCTACTACTACCTCCTCGCCATGACTGCCAATTACATAATTTATGCCAGGTACCCCCAAAGTCCACTGGGGCTAGGTTCATGGAATTAAACCGGGATAAATTTTCTGACCCAAGGGACTAGGGTACGGAATAACATCTGCAAGAAGACAAATCGAGCTGGGGAGCTGATATTAGCCACTTAACCCTGAAAACTTCCAGGATCACGACTCGATATTGTGTAGACGTAAAAACAATAGGAACAGCAGGGATAGTCGAGGTATAAAAGTATGACGATCCTTTCATTATCAGAAAGGTTATACGTAGGGTTATTAGCCATTAGTAAGCAACCCCCATGAGGACGCGGTCGATCGCAATGACGAAGTTTTTTGAACCCCAGGAGCAAAAAAAACACAGATGTGTTGGACTATTGGGACCTGCGTTGGCCTCCAGACTGACATCTGCAAGGCCTCACAATAAAGCAAGAGCCGGCTAAGCAGAGGAGTGAATGCATATCTGGACTATCATTTTTGGTTACTATGAGGCATAAGTCTCCGAGAACCCCTCACCAATGTCAGCCTGCATACATCCTTTAATGCATATGTATGCCCATTGTGTATATATTTGGTTTTCGTCCTCTCTCTGGCTATTCTCTAGCAACCTCTATACTGTTATTAGACTGTTATTAGTCACATAGTATGGCCCGCTCACAATGAATCACATGTCCAACATCGTAGCCTGCATGTATATTGCAACGAGATACGAATCTTACAATTTTAAAGTACCCCAAATCACACCTGTGCATTTTCCCATTCACACACAGAGAAATAACAACCAATATCACACAAACAAAGACTAGGGCTCAGTCTGCGTCAGATATTCAACAAAGAAAGCTCGAATTTGCGACTTTGGCTGTTGATATTTTATTCTTTCATTGATTCAATGTTTACCATGAGGTTCCAATAAAGATACAGACTGGATCAATATATATGTTTTTTTTTTAATTAAAATTTCCCTCTTATATCTCGATCTAATTCAAGAACATGCATACTCGATCTATATTATTTCTCCCGCTCTTAGCGCCCTTTGCCTCGGCCCTTTCCGTTCCGCGCGCCCAGACACCCGCCGAGGCACTACGTCTCCTTGAAAATCGAGACACCGCGTGCGCCGCAAATCAACACAACTGTATGCGTTTCTTCTAATATCCTTTATTCACCTGCCAAACCCACAATGAATGCTAACAATTTCTTGCTTTCCCAGGCGGCGAAGTCAATGCTCCCTCTGCGTGCTGCCCTGCTTCTTCTTACTGTATAGTCTACACCGCAACTACAACTGCATCCGCTCCAACCACCACCGGCCTCCCGGACACATCAATTGGTTGCTGTGACCCCGATGGCGCCTGTTCTTTTAACCCTTGCTCCGCACACACCAACCGCTACCTCTGTACCACAACCATCACCATCTCAGACAAGCCTTCGGTGACATTTGCGTGCTGTCAACGGTCGTGCCCGATATCTTCGTACCTGTGCCCTAGTGCGTCAGGGTGTTGTCCATATGGATGGATTTGTGGGGTGTCGGGATGTCTAGCACCAGATCAGGGGGGCGGTAGTTCGACGGCAAGAGCGACGGCAACGGGATGTCCACCGGGACAGAAAGAATGCGAGAATGGGGCAAGTGGATGCTGTGATGAAAGTGCAGTATGCACAACGACATCATCAGCTGGCGGGTTGATTTGCAATGAGCCGGGAGTTAAGAAATCTTCAGGATTGTCTACTGGGGCCAGAGCTGGTATTGCTGTCGGTGTCATAGTGGGAGTTGCGGTAATCCTCATTGCGGCGTTCTTCCTGATTAGACGTAGGAGGAAGCCCAAGAGGATCTCTACAATTTCAGAATCTCTACCGCATGTTGGCACAGTGAACAACCGGGTCCCTGCTGCACCTGAAGGTCCAGTTGGTCCGCTAACTAACACTGAGACTATCCAGGCCGCCGTAGGTCGTGAAATTGAAAATATTAGATATCCAGATTCTGGTCCCAGTGTAGTCGAAATAGACTCAGCAGCAAATGATGAACGGGCTGTTGAACAGGCTATACCTCAGTACATGAAGTCCGTCCCGGAAACCACTGAGTTCCGCTTCGAGTTGTATGGTGATGCGCCAGATAATGAAGTTGCTACGGGAGAAGCAGTGGCTACGCGAGAGACAGCTACCAAGGGACGGAAAGAGGAGAAAGAAAAACTGGCGATATCACCAGTGGAAGAGATCCCGACAAATCCTTTGGAGGTAACCAGCCCTGTGATATCGCCAGAAACGGAAATTCCGTCACCGGGATTTACAGATATCTACCAGATGGCGTCAAGTGAGGGGGTTGAGGAGGCCGTAGCCATCGCTACCAAGAAGGTAAACCCCGAAAAATGAACATTTCTGTGGGTTTTGCTATCCTATAAACCTTCTATATTTAATGTATATTCAATGCTTGGTTCAATCTTTTCTCAATCTTCTCTCATTCATCATGATGATGGTATGTTCACTCAATCACGTGATTAGGGTCATGACGGAGAGGGATGCGGCCTAGCGAATTTGATGTGAGGCCAGACACACGTGGGTGGCGATGGCTTGGCGATAAGATGCAATAAGATAAGAAAAAAAAAAGGAGCTAATAGGGATACTTGTGTTATAAAAGAAATAAGGTTTGAATTATGCCGTTTTCCTGACAATCGAATAATCTTTTATCATTATCAGAACTCCTGCTCGCTAACCTAAACCAGGCAGCTTGTGTAACATGGCGGACGAAGGGGAAATCAACGAATGGCGGTCGATCTTGACTCTCATAATCTTCATCTTAACTAGTAAGACCAACATAGTCATATACTAATGCCCGCTTTTATATACTAACGTTTCTGCAGACCTCGCCGTCATCTTTCCCTCTTCCCCGCCGGTCCCCATCCCAACCTCTATCTACGTTCCCATTCGCAAACTCTTATCTACACTCCGTCTCACGCCATTATATCAGGCCCCAATCAACTCATCTCCACTTACTTACATTCACATTCCCCTTAACCCCCTTACCGCTCCACCCATCGCTGTCCTCTTCCTCCTTGCCACAACATGTATCACCGGCCCTACCCTCCACTCGGCAACTCTCGACACAGCTCACATTGTCCCACTGGACATCCTCGCCTTTTTCATAACTCTGGCCTATATCGCGCTGTCCCTTGATACTACCGGGATCCTGCGACATCTCACCCGGCGGCTGCTGTCATCGAGGACTCCTGGGCCCCGGCTGTTTTTATTGGTCTTCTTGTTGAATGCGGCGCTCGGGACGGCTCTTGGAAATGACCCGTTGGTGTTATCTGGTACTCCGTTTTTAGCGTATCTTTCACGGGCATCGCAAAATCTTGGGGATCCTCGCGGGTTTTTGTTTATGCAGTTTGCTGTTGCGAACATTGTGTCGGCCGTCCTAGTATCCTCGAACCCCACAAACCTTGTCGTCGCCGGCGCCTTCAACGTCAAGTTTGTCGAATATACGGCGCACATGGTCGTCCCTGTTGCCATAACCTTAATTTTCCTCTACCCTGTTCTCCGCTGGGTCATCTTCAATCGCAAATCGATGATCCCAGATATCTTAACCATCCATGAGATCCCGGCATATATCTTGGAGACGCCACCTCGGAACCCTTGTATTCCCTGTCTCCACCCTGCCGATCAACTTCCAGAGATTGTCGTTCCGCAGACCTCCGACCCCGAAAAGACTCCACCGGTTCACGCCCTGGCAGAGATTCTTCATCCATACTATAACCCCAAGCGTGCCCTGTTTACATCGATCCTTATCTCGACCACGTTGATCGTCGTTCTTGTACTGAATGCTGTTCAACCTACGGGTGAACCCATGCCAGTCTTCTGGGTTACATTACCCGCTGCAACCGTCCAATTTATCGTCGACATAATCCTTGATCTCCTTTTCCGCGAAGAAACCCTTCGGGTTTCAAAACTACCCCGCCTCCCATTTCCTCCCGACTCTTCGCCACTGATTATTCCGGCCACCCCCGAATCCACCCCTGATAAGTCTCTCCCTGGCCTTCTCAGACGCACATGGGCTAGACTCCGCCTTACGTTTCCAGTGACCACAACGGTTGTGTCGAACCTTCCCTTTGCCTTGATCCCCTTTGCAATCTCCATGTTCATATTAGTCCAAGCTCTGGCAACTAAAGGATGGATTCCCCTCCTAGGCAAAGCCTGGAACTGGTGGACCGGTTTAACTGGAGTTCCCGGTGCTGTGTTTGGAATGGGTCTAGTCGGTTGTATATTCTGTAACGTAAGTTTCTCCCAACCCCATAGTACTAATCACTTCACCCCAAGCTAATCAACGCCATACAGTTCACTGGCACAAACATTGGAACAGCCATCCTCCTCTCCCTCACCCTCCAATCTGCCCACGCCACCCACCCTCCTAGCCCTCTCCTCCTCCGTGCCACCATCTATACCCTCTCCCTCTCTCTCAATCTCGGCGCCATCACCCTCGCCTTCTCTGCTTCTCTCGCCGGCCTCCTATGGCGCGATATCCTCTGTCGTAAAGGTATTATCATTAAAGCACGGGATTTCGCCTTATGGAATGTCCCTATCGTCGGATGGGCAATGATTGTTGGTAGTTGCGTTGTGTTAGGACAAAGTTACATTGTAAAAGGATGACAGTCCCCGGTCTCGAGTCTTGAAGTTGTAAATGAAGGTACCCCACAAGGAAGGTTCCATTATAGATGTATATATACAAGATAAGAATATAATTAAACTTTGAAGAAGGAGCAATGCCAAGGAAGGTGCAACATAATGGATGCAAAACTACGAGCAAGTCTATAAAACAAAATGAATCATGACGTCATCACAATAAGAAATATCCGTCATTGCCTTAGTCACACCCAAGTAGTGTCTATCTGTGTGCCCGGATGTCCATCTGCTGTTCAACATACGCCCCCAAACGGCGTACACGTCCTCAAATCCTTGACCAAGTCATCCACGTTACTCAGATACCTCCCTAGCAACTCCTGCTTTTCCTGAGTACCCAGAATAACCCCACTGGGATCCTCAGCACCCTCCGGTGCCTCGGGCATTAAGTAAAAGTACAGAAATTCAACAAGCTTGAGTTTAACTTCGCGAGACGTCCCACGTGATTTGAAAAGAGACGTAACAGTCAAGAGGCCATCTAACGCCTCAAAGGTGCGCGTGTTGAATGGTGTATCGATAAGAGCAGTAACAAGCGTAAGCAACGTCGCCGATTGGATAGCTGGAGGGTTAACTGGCTCCAATAAGTCTAGAAGTAACTATCATGGATTTCATTAGCATCATGGACTCGGACTAAGTACAGAAAAGCATCACCACCAACTCACATTCATGTTAACCTCCCTCGCAAATAACCCCTTACTCCCTGGATGAACCAAAAGACACCCCCTCAGCACTTCCAAGCCCCCCAAAATCAACCCATCCCCTTCCCCCTCCTCCCCCTCCTCCTCACCCCTCCCCATTAACCTATCAATCGTTTGAACAACTCTAATCGCCACATTCCATTCGAACCCTTCTTGCAATTTGAAGAACTCTCTAAACGCCGCGTCCTTAGAAAGCGCCGCTAGTGAAGTTGAGGGTCCTTGAGATGCTGACGATGATGCCGTTGATGGCCGTGATGATGATGACGACGATGATGATGATGATAGGCAAATTTGGGCAAGGAGCCCTTCGACTTGGCGGAAGCCTTTGCGGATTTTGATGGCATCGTAGGAAGAGAGATTGTCGAAGGCTAAAGATAGGAGGGCTTCCATACTGAAGGGCGATTAGGTTGATTTGATGAGAAAGCTTGACAGGATGGAAGGAGAATTCTTCGTGGCTCTGGATAAGAGGTTGAATGTATTATGCGATTCTGATTTGAATTTAATTAAGACAAGGTGATGGCCATTGTATATGTATGTCGGTGGATGTTGTGTTCACAGTGGTCCAGATGAACTAGGGTACAATATACAATAACCCTAATCACCACGACGTCATTAACCCGCGAACAACAAACAAGTCACATGACCAAATAACATAAACGCTTCTTTATCCAAATGTAGTAGTATTAAGTTACGTCGGGTATCACTCACTGGTTGACTCGACGCCTTTATCCAAATGATCCAAAACAATAGTAAATTGACTAGTAGATAACCACCCAAATCACCTCCTTATTTCTTTAACTATGGCACACTAACTGTAATCATCAACTTCTCTGTACTTCTCAATGCCACATCCAAAGTATCATCATCCTTGATCTCAGACACGCCCCGCAACCCAACATATGTCATCGTTAAATCGCCCAAATGGAACCTCTCCAGCAACTTCCCCTTTAATGTTCCAAACTGAATATTGCTTGGCACCTTCAACGCAATCAAATCCTTATACTGCACTTTAATCTTGATCATCCCGCCATCAGCTCTTCTCTCCGCCGGGGGTTGATATCCCGTCTGCGGAGCACCTCCATATCCCATTTGCTGCTGCTGCCCATACCCGTCTTGATATCCAGAGTCTCCGCCCTGTCCTTGCTCCAAGTCCTCGAACCCGTCTACTTCCCTATCGCCCTCCCTCGGGGCAAAGAACTGCTTAACCAAAGTACATCTTGCAATATACTCGGGCTGCCCCAGCAAATTCTTAACATAGGCATCCAGATTGTGCAGCCTGCCCTCAGTAATGGTATCAGTCACATAGTTGACGGGCCCCGGCATATACGGCAACGTCCTTTTCTGGTTCGGGACATTCCCCGCCTCTGCTGGGAACTCCGTCAACAACGCAATCTGGAAGTCGTAAAAGTCCTCGTAATATCTGGATAATTCCCAGTAACGGCCATCTTCGTAGACTGCCTCAATGACAAACCAGTATTTTTCATCGGCAAAACAGTATCGTGGGATGCTCGCTTGGACGGGCGCACCAAATTGAGACGCCATGTTCATGCCATAGCTGCCCTGAGGTGACGTTTGTATATGGTTCGGAGATGTCAGCGATGACATGGGCTATGATAAAGAAAGAAGGAGCAAAAGTTAGCAAATTGTACCATCACGTGATTACCTCTGTGGCAGGGAAGGGATCATGGCTTGAGGAACTTACCAGAGGTGATGGCTGTGCTTGTTGATATTGAGATTGCTGCTGCTGCTGTTGTTGTTGCTGTTGTCCATTTTGGCCACTCAGTCTTTGCTGCTGCAGACTCATCCTCTCAATACCTTGTTCCAACTGTGTAGGGCCACTCCCAGCTGGTCCGGCACCCCCCGTATCAAACTTTCCAAGGCTAATACTCGAATTCTTATACTCGGTCGTCATCTTTTTCCACTCTTCGACCCTCGGAATTCCAGCCTTCCTAATACTATCTTGTGGATTCGGCACCGGCGTGTTACTCGCCATGTCGCGGATCTCGATAAACGACACTGGGATCAACCCAGGCCCGCCTAGCCTTCCAATAGGCTTTGCGACAAACCACTCCGGGTCACTTTGCGCAATCACAATGATTGCCTCCCCAGCCTTGGCCTCCAACTCATCACCTCTCTCCGCCTTGAAATCATACATGACAATTCCGTACACCATTGACCCATTCTTCCCGCCACCCCGACTCTGTCTTTGCGCCATACCCGCAGACAACGGCGCGGAGCCCGGCGAAGAATCTCCGTATCCGGAGTCCGGCACGGAAATACGTGAGGGGTCTGATGGGGTGTTGGTGGCCGAGTCGCGTTCGTTACGACCCAGTGCTTGGAAAAAGGACACAGGGACAAGCCCGCGAGTGTTTGGGAGTGACGGGTTGCAGGCTTCGTACCAGTCGGGATCGTCTTCGCGGCCTATGACGTGGAAGAAATCGCCGCGGGAGAACGAGAGTTCTTGAGAGGAGTTTGCGTTGTAGTCGTAGAGAGCGCGGATAACCTAAGAATAGGGGAAGAAGAGCGAAATAGGGTTAGATAAAAATGAACTGAGACAGTAACGTGATGATTGAACAAAGGAATAAAAAGGGTTGGATAGCAAAGGAATGGAAGAAATTCGGGTTAAATAAGAGAGCTATGAAATCAAGGACAATCCAAGCCAAGTCTCGTGCGTAGTGATTCTCACGATGACGACGAAAGCTCCAACAGCTTATGTTCTCGTGCCTGCTCCTGTTGCGTTAAATTCCCCCTCGCCAGAAAATAAAAGGAAGGAACGAACAATGGATACAAGCCAACCCAGGACAACACGCCTTGGCTCTCTTAGAGAAAGAGCAGGCGCTACCCACCCACCAAAGCAAGCCAGTCAGGGCAAGCTATAAAGGCTAATTGCCCAGTCAAGAACTACTTGAAAGGGCTAAGCGGGCGGTAAACCTTCCTCCGGCCTCCCTAAGCTGGACGCTGTGACCCTGTCTCTCTTGTCGCATGGCCAAAAAGAGCAAGCGGTTTTGTCGGCGTTATCCACAAGGCGTCGCAGCAGGAAGTAGTTGGACAGAACGCAACACTATTGGATGCTGGTGCGTGACTTTTGGCAGGTGGGGAGGAGGCCCTTGCTTTCTATATGCGATAGCAGGCTTTGTATGGATTGTATGGAGGGATGGTGGATCGGGGATGAGAGGGTATTGTATGGGATGGGTAGAATGGGATGGGATACATGTAACCCATCCACATGTTTTCTCTTTGGATTCTTGGGTTTTAAGATGCAGGGCGCATGACGAGACAAATGGGAGAAAAAAAGGGAAGCAGAAAATAAAAGCAAAACAACGAGGCGTGGCGATGATGTGGATTAATAAAAAAAACAGATTAAACGGAATAAACATACCTTCTTGGGCGGAATAATTGCTAGTGCCGACTTGGGCGCAATCGTTGACTGGGTCTTGTCCCTCTCAGTCGACTTGATCGATCTCCTCAGAGCCTGTAATCATATTCAATTAGCATTAGTCACTCCCACATGACAGTATTAGTTCTTCTCTCAGTATGCCTCGCTGTCGCTCAGGTCTCTCGCTCTGTTCTTCTTCACCCAATAAAAATGAATGGTGATAATAATAACAACAATAAAAATATTCCAAACAGGACCCCGATTGCCCCCAAAACCACCACGCACGCCATCCCCATTCCTATCATCGCCTTTGCCCTTCCCCCCGGCGCCAAACCAACCCCAATGACAAACGAGACAAGGCAGGCCTCAATGGCGGGGCCTTTGTTGTCCGTGCTACACCTTGTGTTGTGATATGCTTGGAAGCCACGGCGCAAATTGGGGAGAAGAGCCATCGCGCAACGGGTCAGTCGGCGTCTGCGGTCGTGATGGGGGTCAGCGGTAGAGGCAAAGTTGGTTGCTATACCACATGGCGGTAAGGATGTGTTGATGTGTGGCTGAGGATGATGTTGATGGCTATTTCTTCATGATTGGCTTGGTTGACTCGAATTGGGATGGGGATGGTGTGGTGTGGTATGGATAGTTGGCGAAGCGAAGGGCGTGCAGTCAAGGACAGGACAGGACAGGACAAGACAGGACAGGGCTTAGGGTCCAATGACGACAATGACAACGATGACGATGGTGTCGAAAGGCATGAAGTGTAGAATTGGAGACGAGAGCGAGAGCAAGAGGCAGAGGGAGAGACAGAAAAACAGAGACTGCGCTGTATATTAGAGATGGTTTAAACCTACCTTCATGATGTCTTTTTCTAAATGTCTGTAGCCGCAATTAGCTAATCCGTTGTGATATTCAAACGTAGTCGAGATCGCAGCTGCATCCAATAAGCGTAGTTCGTATATGCGGCGCAATAAGAATAAAGACTAATGTCTTTGTCGTGATCTAGCTTAAATTTGGCGGTGATGATGTAATTGTGTGGGTATCGTGAGTAATCAAAGTAGAACAGAAAAAAATAAATAAAAAAATAAAATAATAATAAAAGAACAGAAATGGAATATCGCAAAAGAAAATCTCTTCAGTATGATAGTCGCGTAACTGATCGCAACATAAAGCTCCAAGCCACCGAAATAATCAAATATTTAGCAAAAGTGTCTTCAAAGAAATATCAAGCAATAATGATGGTCAACATGAAATTAAAATAAAACAGAAACTGGCTTCGTAAGAGAAACGAAAAGAAAAAAGAAGATTAAAGGGTATAATCCAACCTCATGATACTCTCTCCTCTCACTTATCATAACCCACCTACCATGTCTAACCTCCCCCCACTATCACTTCCCACTCGCTCGTCCCTCTCAGGTGTCCCCCGGACCCCCAAACCCTCCAAACCCCTGTCATCGTCAATCCATCCATAAACCCACCTATAAATCCATCCTTTAGTTCCCTCACTAATGCTCCTCACTAAGCCCAGCACATCACCCTTCTATTCATTCTTTGACAACTAGCCTGTCATTTCTAATCACAATCCTCTCTTCAACCCGCTCCTCCGGACCCTCCCGGCGTCGGCGTCGGCACATTGTTCATAAAAAAAAAGAAACAGAAAACTAAGAAGAAAACAACAATACACAACCACGTGACTTCAACCCTAACCACTCAACCGCCATAGCTCACTGATAACCCGCACCCCGCATAAACACCGCATAAACATCCCGATATGTGAAACACTGCCAAACGCGGTACCTTATGCCCTGACATGACAGAAGATCCTCCTAGTATTTGCATTGTCTTGTCTGGCTAAGTTTTTGAGTCTCGAGACATATCAAGGTGTGGACGATGCAGATAAACAAAGCCTAAGGGATCTATTAATAGACGGATCTCTCGCATATCGAGAGGCGCATGCGAGGGTTTAATGGCCTTCAAGGATCTCTGCTCGCTCGCGTGGATACCATACTTCCAAGTTCACCCAGCTTCACATGTGAAAGTTGGTTTGATTATGATCTGTATTAAATCAAGAATTACTCATCATGGTAATATAAACTCCCGCTATTAACACCAAACGCCAATCCACACAATGGATGAATCAAACTTTTCGTAATTACAACCAACAAATCAATGAGAAAAAGCCAGCCAGCCACATAAAAACACATGACCTTTCAAAAAAACAAAAGCAATCAATATCAGCTCATTCGTGACAACGAACAGCCAAAGAGAAGTTTCTGGCGACAAGATAACGAAAACAAAGCACTGAACGGGAAGGCCACAAGATCAGTCCTTTGTTTAGATCTGCCCCTTGATATCCACAGACCGGAACGCCGTCTGCTTCGCATCTATAAACAAAGCACCGGCCTTTCCGCTCAGGAACATCAAGTCGCCTGTTGAGTTATCCAGCAGATGCTGTCCCTGGTAATCCATGATAAACTTGCACGCTTCAGCATCTGACTCAAACCCAAGTTCCTCGGTGATAAACCGAATCTTGACGCTAGGTTTGTACCTAAAGTCCCCCCCAAAAAAGTTAGCAAAATTAGTCTTGTAGTAGTCATATAGATAATTCACATGTTCTCTCAACTTACGCTTTGCAAATCATGCACAAAGCTGCTAGTCGCTCACGCCCAACAAACATGTCCATGAGGTACCCTCCCATGCCAGGAGTATCCAGATACAACTGGAAGAACCGGTGGTAATTGCCCAAGGCAAGCGTCGAGCGCACCTCAAGAGCATGCTTGATCGGCCGAGCCAGTTTGTCCTGTGGGGTTAGTTTGGCAATCGTTTCGTTAAGGCCAGTCCGATTGGCAGTGTGAATAAAGTAAAGGATCCGGTACGCCTGGAATTCAACCGCGTTGCCCTTCAGTCCCAGCGAGTACAACACCTTGAGCTGAGTCTGGCACTGGTTATACTCACCCAGGTCGCCCTTCTCTAGCGCAATGCGCGCGTGAATCTCATACACAGACACCGTAAACTCGTTACGGATCCGCTGAACCGTCAAATCTTGACGCAGCGATTTGAACTGGTCGCAAATATACCCATAGTTGCCCTCAGCCCGCCACTTTTGCTTCAGCAAATCGAGCGTCTTGCGCAGCACCCGCTCCGGCCGTACCTTGGACGGCACAGGTGGCGCAGTCAGTCGTAGATACCGCTTCTCTAGGTCTTCACAAGTCCCTACAATCGGCCCGTCACACGGCGGCGGTGTAGGTGTTCGACGGTGGTTCCGAGCATCTAGCTCAAAGCGACGCGCTCTGTTCTCGCGTTCCACCGCTTTGGATGATGATGAAAACTTACTCGACTTAGAAGACAAAGTCACCACTTCATCTTCACCGTGCGCCGCGCTGGAATGTTTGGTGCGCTTCTCAGATTTCTCGGGCTTCGTGATGCGAGACTTAAGTGTACGATCCGTCGGTGTCGCATTCTTACGGCGCAGTTCATCTTGCTGTTTACGCTTGTTGCTAGTGGGCGGAGGAGACGGGACCACGGAAGCCATCGAGGCTGTCATAGTGGGTGGTGAGGGAGTGTGAGCATAGGGGGAATACGTGGTGCGGAGACCCGGCGGCGGTGCCGCCGCCGGAACAAAGTTCATGGTGTATTGTGCAGCACGGGAGTAAGCGTTGCGCTCGTCACGAATCATATGTTGGGGAAGGGGCATTAGATCCCAGTTGGCCGTATTAATTTGGTTGGTTTCTTTGGCACTGGCGAGGATTTGTCTGAGACGAGTCTCCATTTCGGTCTTAGATACATCCTTAACCTCGTTAGCAGGGAGAAAAACTCTCTGTACGTAGTCACGGACGCTCTGCGGCCAGTTTACAGGGCTGTTGTCGGCTGGGGGTTGAGCCACGGGGGCAGGAGGTGGAGGGACAGGATAAGCATAAGGGGCACCAAAGCTTTGCCTCACAGGAACTGTGGTGTAGGCCGCGGCATCTGTATCATGGGTTAGTCTGTGATCTAGTGATGATACAAAAACGAGTAATTGTGTATTTGGCTGTCGGAAAACCTCAACGCCATCTAGTACCCGTGCATGGTACAACCTGTGAATGGGTGGCACAGGATGGACGCGAAGCAGTTGGACTAACCCCAGGCCAAACAAACATTTCAAGAGCTGAAACTTACGAGCTTGATTGTAGTAAGCGGCTGCGGCCTGTTCGTTCCAAGATGGCGGCATCATGATATGAAGTTAGAAGTTACAGTGTTAAGAATTGTGGGATGATATTGTCGTCGAGTATTGTCGTCGATAAAGGAATTGATGCTGGATATATGCAAGCGACTGTACCAATGCGATTGCTGGAGTGGTGAATTATTGATTGATTGATTCGTGTAGTTCAAATAGATGGAAGAGGAAGCTTAAAATTAGTATATTGTCGGTTTGTGTTGTTACGATCGGTAATACTGTCGATAGAAATTAATCCGTGACAATGGCGACGATGGCGACGATTGTTTTGATGAGCAACAAGATAATAGTGGCAATGTGCTTGGGGTCATGAGGAGATTAATTCTGTAGAAATGAAAATCGTGTGCGTCCAAGAAAAGCGAAAAAGCTTTAGTGGCAAAAGTACTAAAAATCTTGAGACAAGGCCCCTGAAGGGAAAATAAATTCCTTCTGTAGTAATGCTCTTAGAAAGAGCGGTGGATGGGGTCAGGTGCCCATTTTCAAGCCTTAGCCAATCAAATGAAGTCCAAGTTAAAGTGGGCCTTTGCCAGTTCAGGCTTAAATTGAGTGGACCGTACCAAACAGGGTTAGATGACATATAGGTCACGTGTATATATCTTACCAGTAACCCTGTAGTAGTTAGGAACTGAGCAACGATCAACACCCTTGTGGGTAAAGTACCTAACTAAGTATCTAATCAAGGTCACTTGTTGGCATCAAGTATCTCCCAGAACTTGAATTCTGATACGAAAGCCATGTTCTTGAAACATCTGGACCTAACAACGGCTTTAAGGCCAGCATATCTTCAGGATGAAGTGTTACTATTTGTGCAAGATAACGTGGGGTTGTATGAGGGGTGAGTTGTCCTTGCCTAATAGATTGTTATTGAGCGATATCATGGTGATATGAAACACAAATGTCCTGACATTGTCCATAGAAAATACAAGTTACCAAATCAGCAAGACGGTCAAGTATATCTCACATCACACCGTGTTTGCTATGTAGACAAGGCAGAACCGAGGAAGTATTCAGCGGCCATTGACCTCAAGGAAATCGACAAGTTTGATTTCTACGTGAGTCTCACGTCTCTACATGCCAATCGACTGAGCTATATACTAACTATACTCCCAGAATGGTTTCCTAAAATCATCACCCAAAGTCACACTCTACCCCAAACCTGTTACCCGTTCTTCAGGCCTTCAATCCGGATCAACTCCCTCATCCACCTCCCACAAACAGCCCAGACCAACTGCTTCCCCCGCAACATGGGTTTGTACCATCTGCAGCTTTTCAAACCCCGTTCCTTCAAACTTTGACCCTACAATAGCCAACGAGCATACACCATTAGCACCATGCCTTGCTTGTGGAATCAAACCCAGCCTTAGCCATGTTCTCAAAGCAGCCATTGCAAATGCTACAAAACGCACTACTATCCCGGAGTCGTCCGTTCCATCCCCGGACTCTTCGGATCCAGTGGGACAACCTGGAGCTCCATCCCTACCATCGGACCCCTCCGTGTTTCATTGCCCTCGATGCACCTTTGCCAATCATCCTTCTTTAATGTCCTGCGAAATCTGTGGTGCGCCTCTTGTCTCTCAAAACCTCCCGCCACAACTCAAGCCGTCACGGGCCGAATCGCCCGGACCCACATTACCTTCAACACCCCAGGCCCCCAATACCCCAGTATCTCCAATAAAACTCTCTTTCCGCAGCGGCGGTGAGAAGCCCTTTTATGAACGTTTGAAGAATGCAATAACCCAGAGAAAATGGCTACTTACGAATGCTCCGCCTATACCAACGACACATAATGCCTTGGGGTCATCTCGAGCAGAGAATTCTCGAGGATTTGGAATCGCTGCATTGGAACAGAAGGGTTTGGCACAAAGAAAGACAAACGAGCTTGTTATTGGCACGGCATTCGCAGATCTGGAAACACTTATGGCGTCAGCGCAAGAAATCGTGGAACTCGCGGAGACATTTGCCAGGACAGTGAACCCAGGAACATCATCAGCTGCCGCAGACGTCGCGAGCCAGCTTGGCCTAATAACGACCAAAGACATCGCTGGTGCTGGGACATCGGAATCACTATATCTCTCTGAGTTAGCAAGAACAGTCGCTGAATATCTGACCGACGATGCCCGGGGGATCCTCAGGAAAGCTGGAGGTGTGATCACCGTTGTAGATCTATGGGCTATGTTCAATAGAGCGCGCGGTGGCGTTGAGTTAGTATCTCCCCATGACCTTGCTCAAGCTGTCGATCTATTCGCAAAGTTACAACTTCCTCTCCGCACTCGAACCTTCAAAAGCGGCGTCCAGGTCATCCAAGGCAAAGAACGCACCGATGACCACGTCGTCTCCCTACTCGTCTCCTGGCTCTCTGATCTGCGGGAGATTCCTCCTGACCGTGAAGTTTTGTGGGATTGGCAAGAGTTTGGCCGTGGCGTCACGGCTCGGGAGGTCGCAGAGCGCTTTGGGTGGAGCTTAGGTGTTGCCGAGGAGGAATTAGAGATGGCGGAAGGAAGAGGGGAGCTTTGTAGGGAAGAGGGATTAGAGGGTGTGAGGTTTTGGATGAATTTCATTGGAACAAAGGAGCTAGAGACCGAGCAGGAACAGGTTGAGGCGAAGTTGAAGAAGATGGGGTTGATGTAAAGGTAGTAGAAGATATTGTAGAGTGCATTGTGATATATAGACAACGGATAGACGGATGAGTGAGCGACGAAAACGGTTTCTTTGTGTCAATATAGTCTGCGAATAGACCATAGCTGATACGAACCTCCCACCATCCGATATGGTCTAGCGGTTAGGATTCCTCGTTTTCACCGAGGCGGCCGGGGTTCGACTCCCCGTATCGGAGCATCAGCTCAGGTTTATTTTTTTTCCCTTTTCATTTTTGCTATGATTAACGCAATATATGACTGAATATATGCATAATTGTCACTTGTTTCAATTTTCAATAATTACTTCATGATTGTTATCAATGATTCAACAAATGAAATTCATCAACTAAATGCAACATACTGACTATATAAACACAGGCTTCCCTCTCCATTTCTACTTACAAATAAAACATCAAAATAGTTCAGATTTTGGGTATAAAAAGCTAGCCAGAGCCTCTTGATCGGCTTCCAAAGATGTATCCAACACCAGTTGCTAACCAAGAGACCCTCGTAGCATAGCCATCTTAGCAATCAATCGACTCACCCCAACTAACTCATCTCCTTTATCTCCTCATATTCATATCCACTGGCCTTGGAACCTCACCATCCGGCATCATCAAGGTCAACTCTGGCTCCGCAGGCACGCTCGGCTGCTCTCCAGTCTTCTCTGCTCGATGCTGGGCCCTCTTGACCCGACCCGTTTGTTGTTGGACCCATGAGCTAATCGTGCGGAATCGCGCAGGGGAGGCGTCGTCAGTGACGTTGGTCATGACGGTGTCACGTTGAGTCTTTGCCCAAGAGGCACGGGAGATTCTCGCAGGAGTCTTAGGGCCCATTGAGAACCGGGACATGTTGGGCGGTG
The DNA here is from genome assembly GCA_001640685.1 of Catunica adiposa. NCBI lineage: Eukaryota > Fungi > Ascomycota > Sordariomycetes > Microascales > Ceratocystidaceae > Catunica > Catunica adiposa. The sequence goes on from LXGU01000183.1 coordinate 26,879, forward strand.
ACAAGGAGCCACGCCCAGTGATAGGTGAGACATTGGTTGATGGCGGAAGAATCATATCGTTATCACCAAAACCTGAAGAGATTGACGATAATTCGGAAATGCGGTTGCCACCGGCTCCCATAATCAGAGTTTCCTCTCCGCCGTATTGAGCTTGGGCGGATCTCGTGGACGCAGAATGCGCGAGATCAGTGGTATACGGATCTCCCATTTCCTGCGTGTATTGTGATGAGGTGAATGATGATATAGTCGCTTCTCCATCAATGGGCATGGAATATCCAACTGAGTACTGGGGTATTCCATTCACGGGCATTGGCTGAAGACCAGTGTTGAAAGGACCAGAATTAGTGGCGACAGATGCGGACTTTTGTGTCGATGTCCAGCTAACGTTAGATTCGCGGGTTGCGGCGGCTGTGGGCATAGTGAGTGGCAGCAATGAGGAGTTTATGCCGGCTGTCGACACGGGAGACCCGGAGGCATTGAGAATTTGAGTGGGAGCAATCGGCTGGGGAGCCATTGTGGTAGTAATCGCCGGAATGACATTAGCATTTGCCATGTTCTTCTCAGTGGACAACCAAGAGTCGGAAGATGAAAGACTCCGGGAGTCGCCAGTGGTCCCGGCTTCCAGGTTTCGCATCTGTCCACTCGCCAACGACCTATTTCTCAAGAATGGCACATTTTGTGTAATCTTGCCAACAATGCTTCTCGCTGCTCTCGGTTTCTCTCCGCCTTCCGAACCCACACTCAACATCCTTGCCTCGTCCGTACCCTTCTTCTTCTTGTTCCTCATCATACGCATAATGAGCCAAGCACTCGCACACAGCAATGCAAACGAGGCAATTGACACACTGCCAATAACAGCGTGCTCGGCAGTCTCGCTAAGGCCACTGGTGATGCCAGGGTTTTGCCCGGGAGTGTTTGAGGATCCCTTGTGGCTGTTGTCGAGGCCGTTTTGGCCTTTGCCGGAGTCGTTGTCGGAGTTTTCGGATTCAGGTTTAGAGTCGTGGCTCTTGTCCTTATTTTTTCCACTGGGAATGGCACTGAGGGAAGATGTGGTACTAGATAGGAGAGTGGAGGAGATGATGATGGAGTCGGAAATGCTCTATATACGTTGTTAGTAGGAATCCTCAATGTATATGTAAGGGGTATTAATGAGGCCATTTAGTGATCTTGTTTTAAGTTTGTATCGGTAGATGATCATAGGCGTAAAAGCTTCTATGCTTTCGTCGTGCGTTAACCGCCCCACATCATGAATATAACATCCGTTAAAAGTGGGACCGATGACTATTTCCCAAAACGGCAATTACACGACATCACATGCTCATCGTAACAGCCACGAAAGGAAAGAGCAAGATACTACTAGATCACATGACCTGAACTTTGAGATCACCCAAATACCATCAAACAAATTAGAAAACTTACAGTTCCAACAATAGGATTGGCCACAATTGGTGCTGTCGAAATAACTGCCAGGGTTTTCGAACTGGTTGTTGGCACATTTGTTGTTGTCGCCGTTACAGGGGCTTTGCTCGTTACCGGAACCGCAGGGTTTAACACTGCTGACGTCGGCACTCCCGCCCGCAATGTCTCCGTCCACGTCGTTGTAAGCTCGGGATGTGCCACCAACGTCTCGGTTGCCAGAATTGTGGAAACCCGCTTTCTGTCGGCTTCGATAAATGTTTTCGAAGCAAGTGGAGGCAACGACCGGCTTGTCGTCTTCTTTTTATCGCTATCGTGCTTCTCGTCGGAGCTGGATTGCGAATCAGAGTGATCCTCATTTCCGGAAGAAGAATGTTCGCCGAGTTCGTGGAGACGGCCGGGTTTAGCATGCCAAGTGCCGTTGGTGAATTCTGCGATGTCGTCTGGGCTCTGGCGGTCGTTTTCTTCATCGGAGGCGAAGGCAGTGTCGTTGTGACCCAGAACTGGGTGGAAGGTCGTATCATTGCCTTGACCGTTGCCATTATGGAAGGGAATTCCGGTGGGGCCCGGGCGACCAGTGATGTTGAAGGAGAAGATTGCAGTTGCAGAAGGATTAAAGGAGGGAATGGTATAGAACCCTTGTGTAGAGGAAGACGCAATGGTTGGCTTAATGGTCACTGAAGCTGAGGATATGGAAGACAGAGACGAGCTCATGGGTTTCTCATTAGGAACCAATATCGTCCGGTTTGACCCTCGTTGGTTTTCAATCTTAGACTCCTCAACCGTCGGCACTGTGAAGTTCCCGAAAGGAGCACCAAAAGTTTGGTTTGAAAGGCCTGCTGGGAAACCCGCTGTCGCAGTAGTAGCGGGTGCCTTTGTCACGTAAGTCGCCTTCACAGTCTTAATCCCCGTCCCTGTTAAAAGAGGGACTGAAGATCTCGAAATCGACAAAGCAACTTCGCTATCCTTGAAGCCCTTTCCAGTATTGTTTGCAAATGGCGCAAGGGTAACATTTTGGGGAACCAAGACACTGGGAGTCGCAATTACTGTTGGCACAACCGTCAAAACTGGATCGGTCTTTGAGATAAAAGTTGCCGTTTGAACCGCCGTAGTGGTCGAGTTGGCGATGAACTGAAGAAACTCGGTGGTGATACCAGTAGATAGAGCCGGTTGGCTAGTGAAACGAGAAGAAAAAGTGACCGAAGCGTTGCGAAACGGCGCAGTAGACGCGACAGGGGCCGAAGAGACAAGCCCGGTGGAAAACCCTGCTTCGGTAGCGATAGAGGCCTTAATGGACGAAGTGGAAGCCCGGGTTTTGTTGGCGATGGAAGTAGTTCTGCCGGTCGAGATTATAGGCGCACTGGTGACTAGTCCGATGCTGGGGGCTGATTGTCTGGTGGATGATCCGGTCAAATTAATCTTCTTTAATGAAGTGGCAGTTGCTAAAGGAACCGTCTTCGAAGAGAAAGAAGGAAGTGCAATCGCAGTCGAAATTCTACTCGAACCCGTTGCTTTGATACCATCCGTCACTCTCGCACTTCTCGCAGTAGTCGTCATTTGACTACTCTCTGTAGTCAATACTGCCGTCTTGGATGTTTTAGTAGCATTTTTGCTAGTCACCACAGTCCCATTCCCAAACGAGCTTATCCTCCGCCGTAAGACACTCGGGGGCCTTTGTAAACCATGGCGTTCAACATCTGCCCAGCGGGCCTTCCAGGACGCCTGGGAGCGCCGTTGAGCCATATGGGATTCCGGGCCGGTAGCCATGGGGAGGTCTAGCGGGGTCGGGCTTGTCGAGTGTATGAGGATGGATGATGAATACCAGAAGAACTACTAATTAAATTGGATTTTATAGCTTTAAGGAATGTAGTAGATAGTTCGTTGTGTGGTAGTGATGATATACTAGCGATGCATGGCAGGTTTAGAGATATTAAGAAGTAGACGGTAGATAATAAGGCGATATAGAAGTAATACGGATAGCGAATGACGAGTAAAGAGTGACAATGGTTTTAAGAGATAAGGATGGGAGTAAAGAATGAACTCGATAGTTGACGATATCAAGATGTGATCGAAGTAAGGTAAATAAAATTTCGAGATATTTTGATGGATCCCAACTTGTGGTCACAATTGCCTCCAGAGGCGTAACAACCAGGATATGAGAATAATAAGTAATAGAAATAAATAAAGCTCGCAGCAAAAGACACGAAATGATGGCAATGACGATATAGAAAAGAAGATGTATAAAAAATAAATAAATAAAAAACAGTATCAATCAGTAACACTCACCCGGCAGAAGCCAATTGAGCGTTGCTCACGATACAAGAATACGTAGATACTTGACGCGGACCGGCCTATCGTATCTAGTACACAGAAAGAAGAAAGAAAAGAAGAGGAGGGAAAAGAACAAAAAAAGCAACAGGGAAGAATAGAAAAGTGAAAAGAGAAATCCAAAGAGAAGTAAAAGGTAGTTACATACTCAAATGGAAAGAATAGAAAGAAGGTGACCGATGCTTGCTGTATTGGAAACTGGGAACGGACGGGGATGAGGCGAGACGGATGGGGTTTGGCGGGTGGAAGTGGAAGGGTGGGGAGAGGGCGGGTTGGTCGATGGGGAACCCGTCAAATGCAAGGAGTTTAAAGTGTTTTACAATTCGCAGGTATGGCAAAGTTTGCGTATGTCACAGGATGTTAATATTTTTTTTATAATCAGCATTAAATATACAGTCTATTTGAATATTCCAGTTTATTCTGATTACGATATTATCCCAACAACGGTCCATATTCAACATTATACTCATCTTTGATCTCCCATTCCTTCCTTCCATGATCTCGAGTCTCGAGTTTCGAGTCTGATGCAATGACACGCTCAGTGACCGAAGGCAGGGCCCACTTCTCCATGTTCTGCTCTGGGAAAGCTTGTTTGTGGTAGGCGAGGAGACTAAATCATTGAGGGTTCAAATTAAGGCGAGATGGCTTGAGCAATGATAGAAAATGGATGGGGCTTAGATTGTAGGTACACTGGGAATGGTGGTCTTTTGGGGCACACAGACGTAATGTATGTTACAAGTTACTGGGATAAAAAGTCACTGATTGATTTGGTGTCATAGCTGAAAAGGACTAATAAATCAAGTTATGGTATATTTAATCACGGCAACCAATAAATCATCACTAGAATTTTCGATATCAGCCACCCGACAGAAACAAGGCATCCCTCACTCTAACAAAATATTCACAGACATACCCATTAATGCATATAGAATTACACAAATGATCATTTTCTGCCATTACTATCCATCCCTCCTTCTCTCCCAACCCAAACGTCACAGCCAAGCAAGGGCCCCCGGCGCCGTGGCCAATGGGGATGCTTCTGACACGCTGAGACGACACTATGACACCTCCTAACCAGCGAGCAGTGCTGGAACGTATATTGATACGACTGAACAGACAAAGACGGCAGTGTCAGTTATCAAGAGTGCTAACGTTATTTGTGCTTGTGTCATTGAGTTGATGTTGACAGAAGCTCGGTCAATTCCGGATCATGTTGTGATGCCAAGAGTCGCTTCTGGATTTTCTGATCGAGATATTAATCGGGGCATTTGATGGAGATATGGGGATATTCAGATTGAACTATCGATTACTGATGAGACGGCCGACGATATCATGATTTGCGACTTGTCAATGACCTTATTGTATGGACTTGATGGATGGTTTCATTGCATGAGAAGGGATGCTGTTAATTAGATGACGAGTTCCAAGTTTCGGCACCAAGATGGAGCCTTTAATAATGTATATTGAGGTATACACATGCTAACGGCCAGGTATATGGTAATTTTTTAGGCCTTATAAGAAGCTCACCGTTAAGCGGCCACCATTTTATTCAGGACGATCATATTGACCTTTCCAACCATCACTTATACTGCTTACTGAATACCACTTACACGTTCCTGACCCCTGTTCACTTCCCCTCCACAAACTCCTGTCCTGTCTCAAGATGTTTCATCCTCTATTAGGCTCCTCCTATCCATTATGCACCTAGAATTTCCAGCCGAGACGCCGTTATCAACCACCAGTACTCTTCTCAACAGTAATCGCAATACTAAGGTGCGGCCACGAGAATAATCCACTGTGTTTCCGGATAGAGCCGAGATCCCTAGACATGATGTTGGTTTATGGAGGGTTTTGACAGGAAGATGCCAAGAAGATATCAGGTTATCAAACAGAGATCGTAGACATGGATGAAATTATTATGTATACTTCTAATCAAAAGATTATTTGATAACGCTCCAAGAATTTCAACGAGTATCTGTATTGTCACCCTAAGGCCTAAAGGTCATGCATATTTGTCGGTTGTGCGACTTTGTTTTCTTTGTTAAATGTCATATATTTACTTTCGATTATTCAAATCATGAGATTCGGGAAGTATATCCAGATTCATCAGGTACCTTAATGTCACTTTGCTGTGCCGCCCAATCCCCTTAGGATCGGTTGCCTTCCGCACGAGTGTCACATAGATCTTCATACAATCATCTCCTTCCAACGTCATATCTGCCTCTTACTACCCCATTTCCATTTCAGTGTGTTCTACTGTATTGAAAAAAAGAATGAAAAAAAGAAAACATACTCCCATTTATGAGTATTTCTTCCTTTCGTAATTACAATCCTTCCTCTTCCTCACACACACACTCTCTCTCTCTTACTCTCTCCAAATTTTGCTATCCTTTTCACGGCAAGTTCAGGCTGTCACGGCCCGGCACAACCTTCCACTATTATCAACCCACAGACATCTAATCACCCACGCGGTCAAAAGCCTTGGCTAGAACATCCATCTTGGCGCGCGCTCACCATCACTCTTGACATTTCCCACCCACAACCCGAAGAATAAAAACCCTTGTGCCTCTTAGTACTCATATATGGTAAAGAAGCACGCGATCACTTTCCTATTAGCTGTACATATACTTGTCAGGTAATAAAGGTTCTGTTGGTATGAAACCAGGGGTACTGGTTGGAGGTCCTATCCCGAAACTAAGGGACTTTGGAAGTTCTGGTCAAGGCTATGTAGGTGGGTTAGAGAGTTAGAGGCGATTTTCCAACAAAAACGGGACATGGATTATTAAATTTGGCATACTACTCTATTGCTGATTGAACTTACTGATATCTAAAACTGGAGTATTGTATCTACTTTGTCTCCACAGAATATGCTCGAGTCCATTCCGGTATCCCATCATCATCTCCAGGGATTCCAGTAGCGTACCACTATCTAGTAACTTTGAGAGAGGCACCGAGGAGGAATATAAACTTTGCTTTTGAGACTTTTTTTCTAGTATCACATTAGCTCTCGTCAAGTTATTATCTGAATTATGACCCCATGTATCTCGAGTTTGATTGTCACGCCAGAAAACAAGTTACATGAAGTTTGTTACTGTCAATGGTAGGGTTTATATTGACAATTAGGGTTTAACATATAGATACTGTCGCTGACTCAGCATATTATCTTAATATTAGGGTTGGAAACATACAGTTGGCCACCGGCATTCCGGGCGTCCACCGAGTCCGCGCCACCGTCATTTTCCCGATAATACCCCACATGACCTGTAGTTAGATATTACGCGCAATAATATCCTCAATTTGAGTACAGAAAGTCCACCGGTAAGATTAGTAGTGGCTGCATGAGACCGCCTCTACGGCCATTACACGGGATTAACATTGGAGATAACGAGGGACTCCGGAGCAGGCATTCGGAAGCGCCGTAGATGGAGGTTGCGGATTGGTGGGAATTTGGGGGAGCTTCTGGTCAGGAGTGCGGGTGGAGGGAAGTTTGGGTGGTAATGGGGCGAGGGAAGTCACATTGGAGTGAGGTTGAATCAACGAATGTAGGCTGTGTGTTGTGCTAAATTCTCATGAATGAAGGATGCGGCTTAAGGCTAGATGGAGGCTCAAGTTGTCAGACAGATGGGCGTACGGTAGTTGCATGGATTTGCTGGATGGCTAGCTATCTATGGATGGCTATTATTTAGCCACCGAACCTGTGATGACTTTGAATACGGCGCCAAATTCTCGAGGAATGACTTCAGCTATCTATAATTTAGTTTGACATCAAGATATATTTTTCACATATCGCAGCAGCGGACATCACCATTCATTAGTCCTCACGCCCTTCTTAGCGAAGCCGGACCTGGTATTAATTCTGTATCGTATCTGTGCCAATTTCACCCCAGTCAAGTATATGCTGAATGACTGGTATCAACGGACGAATGGAGTGGATGAAGGGAAGAATTTCTCAAGGAAGCAATCCAAGCGAGAGCGGGGATTAGATTAAGAAATATTGTTACTTGATTGAATGAGCTGGCCTTTGTTTCCTAGAGTTTACTAGGTAAGCTACATGTTCACGATAAATAGCTACTCTGCAGGGTAGAATAAGTCGGCCCGTTGTTGATGAAGGAAGTTATTAGTGAAATGAGGTTACTGGGCGCTTATGTAAGAGCGCGACAATTAGGAAGGCACGAATGTGATTACTCATTCAAAATCTAGACACAAGGGGGAAGGGGGACAGGCTCTTTAGGTGGGAAGGAACTTGAGAGATCTAGATTTCATTTCAGTGGTCGAGGAGGGGTCACGATTGAAGATCACGGCGAAAAGGAAAGTGCAGGCGCTGTTGCCGTGCATCAACAATTTTCTCGCAGGGCAAGTAGTTGTATGTGGGGTTACTTCCTAGCATGCCTGATGAAAACAACAACAAACTCATGGTATCGTGAGACTGAAACCATAGCATGAGTACAGTTCACATACATAATAAAGCGGCTGATGAGATTGATTGGTATGTAAAGGGGCAACTGTGCATTCTGACTGTGACATTTTATGGTGAATTCCGAGGCATACCACCTTTTTTCCTTAATTGCCAAGACATCACTCGCATCAATGGAAAATCCTGTCCAGTGCCCGCCACTCACCGCATCCGCACCAACAACGCCTTCGATTTCTTTCATGGAGTCCTGAGTTATTCAGAGGGTCCAAACTCACTCACATGCATGGGGAGGCCAGTATCACCTCACCAATAATTCACTCTTGGCTAACTTTGATAACGCCGTCCTGATTCGCTGTGAGTCGGACGCACCTGTCACGGTGTTTAACCTTTTTTAGCGGATCTAGCATCGTGGCCTGAAGGCCTGAAGATGGGATGTAGTGTTCCTTTTATATTGGGATTCATGTCCCTGGTAGAGTAAGAAATATAAAGCTGCTATAAGCTCTTATCGGGCAGACCATACTCACAGTAATTAATGGTGGTACTCGTTGCTCCAATTTGGCACCTGCCTGTTGGGGGGCAATTTTGCTCTAGAACAACTCATTTGGAGATGAGGTGCGATTGCAGTTTCCTTTTGTAACCGCTAGGACAGCGTACGTGCCTGCCCACGAGCAGCGGTCGTGACGAATCCTGCGCCAATGCAGGCCCTAAAACAGAAGTGACTGTACCCTGGATATTCCCAATGCAGGGCCCAAAATAGTAAGAAACAGCACAAAAAGTCACCATAACGACTGGGTGCCAAATTTTAACTGTAGAAAAATTGCAAGAACCCGCTGAGCATTGCGAGAAAAAAAATAGAAGGAGCAAAAAAAAAAAAAAATAGTGCTGGAACTTGAGGAAAGAGCCCAGCCGGAACGGATTGCACCACCACCAGCCAATTTTCTCCTCCAAATTTCCAATTTTCTTCCTCTAAATCTCCTTTTAGATTTTTAGGTCTTTTTCTTTTTCTTTTTTTCCTTCTTTTTCCCTTCTTCTTCTCTCTCTTCGAGCGTCTCTCCTCGAATATCCAACCATCTCCCAACCAACCAGTCCTCCGACTTCCCCCCCTCCCCCGCCCCGCGGCCCAACCAACAAATCGTCCCGCCACGGATCCGGCCCGCCCAACCCTCCCGACCCTAACCCCAAATCAGCACCACCGTCACCAACATGACTCCCACCACTGCCCGCGCCCTTTCGGGCCTCACCCGCACTTCTGCCCAGCGTGTTATTTCTCGCGCCGCCCCCGCTGGCACCCGTGCCGCTCTTCGCCCTCTGGCTGTTGGCCTGACCGGGTCGGCTGCTTCGGCTGTTTCCCGCTCCGGCGCTGTCCTGCAGCTGGCGCGTGCTTACTCTGATAAGGCGCCCAAGGCGGCCCCCTCCAATGTGCGCAAGTACCTTGGCTGGACCTGGCGCGCGGTGTACATCTCGGCGCTGGCTACGCTGGGTTACACTGCCTGGGTTATCTATGACGACCGCAACCCCGCTCCCCAGCGGGCCGTTGACCCTTCTAAGAAGACTCTTGTTGTCCTGGGTAAGTGAACAAAGCATCTATTTCTGATCTGAAGCATCATACAGAGCTCTTGGGCACTGTCTCGAGTTCATGTTTGATGGATACCCGTCTCTACCTTATATACCCCATATTTATGGCGCTAACACTTGCCCTGTAGGTACTGGCTGGGGTTCCGTCTCCCTGCTCAAGAACATTGACACCGAGAACTACAACGTCATTGTTATCTCCCCTCGCAACTACTTCCTCTTTACTCCTCTGCTGCCCTCGTGCACTACTGGTCTGATTGAGCACCGCTCTATCATGGAGCCCATCCGCTCGATTCTCCGCCAGAAGTCCCACCATGTGACCTTCTACGAGGCCGAGGCCACCCACGTTGACCCCGAGCGCAAGATCGTCAAGATCCGCGATGAGTCTGAGATCAAGGGTTCCAGCAACGAGTGTGAGGTGCCGTACGACATGCTTGTTGTTGGTGTTGGTGCCGAGAACGCCACTTTCGGTATCCCCGGTGTCCGTGAGAACTCTTGCTTCCTGAAGGAGATTGACGACGCCCAGAAGATCCGTAAGCGCATCATGGACTGTGTCGAGACTGCTGCCTTTAAGGATCAATCTGTCGAGGAGGTCGAGCGCCTTCTGCACATGGTCGTCGTCGGTGGTGGCCCCACTGGTGTCGAGTTCGCGGGTGAGATGCAGGATTTCTTCGAGGAGGATATTCGCAAGCTGATCCCCGACATCAGCCCTAAGTTCAAGGTTACTCTGATCGAGGCTCTCCCCAACGTTCTGCCTATGTTCTCTAAGCAGCTGATCGACTACACCGAGAAGACCTTTGCCGAGGAGAAGATTGAGATCAAGGCCAAGACCATGGTCAAGCGCGTCACTGAGACCCACGTCGAGGCCGAGCACAAGGGCCCCAATGGCGAGACTATCCGCGAGGAGATCCCCTTCGGCCTTCTCGTCTGGGCCACCGGTAACGCTATCCGTCCCATTGTCCGCGACCTCATTTCCAAGATCCCCGCCCAAAAGGACTCCCGCCGTGGTCTCGCCGTCAACGAGTACCTTGTCGTTCAGGGTGCCCGTGACATCTGGGCCGTTGGTGATTGCGCTGTCGCTGGATACGCCCCTACTGCCCAGGTTGCTTCCCAGGAAGGTTCCTTCCTGGCTCGCCTGTTCAACAACATGGCCAAGACCGATGCTCTTGAGGGCAAGGTCCGCGAGTTGTCCTCTTCGCTGAATGTCAAGCCTGGAAATGCCGCTGAGATCTCGAAGGAGATTGAGGCCACCGAGAAGCAGTTGCGTCGCATTAAGGATGTCAAGCCCTTCAAGTACTCGCACCAAGGTTCGCTGGCGTACATTGGCTCCGAGAAGGCTGTTGCTGATCTTCCCTGGTTCAACGGCAACTTCGCCTCCGGTGGTTCCATGACTTTCCTGTTCTGGCGTTCCGCCTACCTGTCCATGTGCTTCAGCAGTAAGTATTCCCTATCTAGTAAAAGCACACAATTAAAGGTTCAAAAACTAACTTCATACCTTGTAGCCCGCAACCGTGTCCTGGTTATCAACGATTGGGTCAAGTCCAAGGTCTTTGGTCGTGACGTTTCTCGCGAGTAAGAGAGTGCCATGGATACCCTGTTGTGTACTAACTACTTCCTTCTGATACCACATGCACCATCTTTTTGATCTTCTTTGCGTATCTTTCTCCTCATCTCTCTCTTCTTTTGGCGCCGGATTTCTGCGGCGTTATCTTGTTTATGTTCTTTGATATTGTTTTTGTATTTTTTTTTTTTTGGTTGTTTCCTTTGTCTATCTGTACATTTGAATGTACTTGTTGTTGATAGTAGCATCGGGGAGGGCTAGATGATAGTGAAGAGTGGCGGAAAAATTCATGTATTATTTGTTTGTGGATGTATGATTTATAGATTGTATTTACGATTATGTGCTCCCTGATTTGTGATTGGCCAGCCTAGTTTAAGATGTGAATTGTGGGGCGCTGTGAAACCATGGGATATTCTTCATGAAGAGGGAGCATTTTTGTTGTGGTCGTCGCTAAATGAGGCAGGAAACTTATCTGTTAACAAGATGGTAGAAGATGAACAGCAAGTTAATGCAGACATGTTTTTTCAGTAACAAATAGGTATGCCATCGAATAACAGATGAAGCTTGAGTCAAGGCAATAGAACATGAATCACAACTGGGGAAATCCAGATTATACAATAATTTGTATTTTTATATTTTATATATCAGAAAGAGCAAAACAATTCCGGAAGCAAATAGATACAATGCAAACCCAAATCTGGAGTAAAGGATTATCAACAAGCCCAGACCTGGAAACAAGGTAGATTATATACAGGAGGTTGTATGTAAAGTAAGTATCAAGTAAATCCGTGATAGCATCAAGAGAGTGTGAAATCATGTAGAAATGATCGTGGAAGGAAGCATCGCGCAGTTGACAGCATTAGGTACGTTTTTTTTTGTAGGCGAAGAAGGCCAGCTGGGGATCCGATGGCTCTCGAGGTGATGCCAATAGACATCAAAACCCGAAAAAAGACCAAAGGACGAGACCCCAGAAGGATGAAATTAGATGCCATGATTTTGAGAAACGTGAGGTGAATGTGTCGGGCTCTCTCAAGCCAGTCACAGCCAATCCCGATATCCGGACTCCATGCAGCAGATGGGGGCCGACTTCAAAATTGTCAAAAGGCGTTCAAGGGGAAAGCCCTTTAAACGCGCTTGTTAGCCCAGCCAATGCGCTCGTTCTGGCCATCGAAGACAACGAAGGCAGCCTTGAGGGCAATGTCACCGAAGATGTTGATGCCAATGTCCGAAGAGGACTGGAGACCACCGTAGCAGGAGGAGCCGGAGTCGTCAACAGCCTCGAAAGACATGAACTTGCCAGGGATGGTGATCTTGACACCACCAACGGTGAAGAAGAAGTCGGGGAGGTTGGCTCCGCAGGGGAAGACGTAACCACCGTTGTAGTAGTCGTACGAAGCACCCGAGACCTGGCGGTAGTAGGTGGAGACGACGTTGTCGGGGAGGAGGAGAAGGGTGGTACCGGTGTCAGCAATACCGGAGAGGGAGCGGCGGGTGGTGCTGGAACCGACACCGTAGTTGGAGGCAGTGAAAGTCCAGAAACCCTGGGAAGAGTCAACGTTGGTGTAACCAATGGAGCCGGTGTAAGCGGTGTTATCGATGTAGCCGAAGTTGTACTTGCCGGGCTTGCCGGCCTTCAGGTCAGCGGTGAAGACACCGGTGGGGAGGGTAGGCAGAGCGTTGTCCCAGAAGACCTTCTGCTGGGTGGGGGTGACAGTGTTGATGCTGGAGAAAGCAAGACCCAGAAGACCGTCCAGGTTGGTCTCGGAAGAGAACTGGGAGGAGATTTGGGTAGCAGCCTCAACAGCCTGGTTGCTGACAGCAAGACCGCCGATAGAGACAACATCGGAGAAGACGTTACCGGAAGAAGAGGAACCATCACCGTAAGAGATGGACCAGCTCTGGCCGTTCAGCTGTCTAGAGGTAGATGAGCGGGAGGGGTTGTAGACCGAGTGGCCAGACGAGGAGGGGGTGGACGAGGAGAACACCCACAGATCGGAAGAACCGGTGTCGAAGTCCAGGTTAAGAGTCTGGGGAGGGGTACCAATCTGGACGGGAGTCAGGTACTCAGAGTCATAGGGCTCGGGGGTGGTGGTGGCGGAGCCAGTGCCACGGCGGGCGTTGGCGGAGGTGGAGTTGCCAACAGCGCGCTCAGCAGCGGCGGCGACGTTCTCGGGGACGGGAATGCCGTACTTCTTGTAGGCGCGGGCCAGGGCGACGGGACCGCTCTTGATGAAGGCGGGGTTGGAAACCTGCTCGACGGAGGTGACAGTGCCGTTGGTGGGGGCGGCCTCGGCAGCGGGGGCACCGAGGGCGACCTGGGCAATGGTCAGAGCCGCGAGGAGGAAAGCGTTGACGGAAGGAGCCATTTTAATGGATATCAAGAGTAGTAGTGAAAGGCTGGAGTCGTGCTGAAGAGCGGTGATGGGATGAAGTCCAAGAAGTACTGAGAGAGAGACTGAAGGTTGCGAATGCGAGCCTGGTGAGGAAAAGAGAGAGAGAGAGAAGAACCGGAAAAGATGGGAGAGGCCCGGGGTTTATATACAGGTTGTGGCCGTATGACGCCGTGGCCGAGGATAGCTAGTATACAGCAGATCATAGGCGACGGGTGTCCTCGTTCACTGGCTGATTAGCAACGTAAACCGCACACGGACCGTTCAATCGCCAAACTCTATCTTGCTTCGCACAAGCCCAAAGCATCCTCTATCATGTTGTTCAATTCCACACAACCAGACACCCCTCGGTAAACCCGCCACCACTTACCTCTCACACATCAAGTCCAAGACACCTTCCGTCACACGCCCCTTCCTCGTCCTAATTGCTCGCAGCATGTCGTCCAAATAACAATCCACACCCCTCCTTCCCTTCCTTGACTCTTTCGCCCCACCCCACCCCTTCCTGCTCCTGCTCCTACTCCTGCTCCTCCTCCCCCTCCTCCACCACCACCATCCCAATTTGGCAGCTGGCAACAACACACGGCCCATAAGCACCTCACCCAATCTATAAACTGCATTCCCTGAATAATGTCGTCACTTCACGCAGAGACCGGACCACAGCTCTAACTACCCCGAATCGGCACGAGCGCCTAGGCTTGCTTGTATTTGGCCATTGGCCATTCATATCTCTAACGGGGGTCCCTCAAACGCACCTGCCAAGACAGGAACGTCGCAATGGGGGGGGTCAATAACCGGGGTGGTCGCCGTATGATCGGTGCTTTTGTTGTTCATATTAGACAAGGAAGGAAGCTATGTGAGGAAGGTTGCGGGAATGGAAAGGGCCAAGACGAACTGGCGGCTTGGTAAGAAGATGGAGTGTTTAGGACGGCATGTTGTTAGAGTTTGAGGGGAGGTAATTATGGATGGTAATTCTTCAAGGGCTAGTGTATGTGTGGAGAGATGGACACAGGGGGTAGGGGCACTGGAGGACCTCTTGGAGGGCGATGTCGGCGGTTAAACGGATGGGCGAGAGGTTCAGAGGTTCATCTATCTGGTGGTTGTTTTTATTTCTTGAAAGAGGCTGTATTGGACACAAAGAGAGTCTACAGACACAGTATGTCTAAGTGTCTCTGCAAGGTACCAATCAGCCAAGAAAATCACTACAACAGCCTCATAGGAACAAGCCATGATTCGCCCTCCTTCTTTCCATTTGAGTCGCCCTCTCTTCTGACAGCATGTAACACAACCCCTCCTTCACCCTCTTTCTCACTTCATCCGGGCCTGTACGGCCGTCAAATAGCCAAAGGAGCAACCAATATCCGATTCCGCCTCACCAATCAAGCAAACAAACCACCCAATGCCATACACTATTTACGAAGATCCCAAAAATAACAAGGCCGTCCCAGTCTGCCGTTCTCTATGAACCGGACGGACCCTCTAGCCTCCCAATCTTGTTTTTTTTTTCTTTGTTTTTATCTAAATCACCTTGTCTATTCAAATCCGTCGCAAAAGCAAGCACAACACACGGACACACACACTCATGCGCGACTAGTTTGGTCTTATCCTATCTCTATCCACTGACACTCGCGCCTTCCCCTTGCTACTTGACACTATAATCCTTATGATCTGCGCTTTTCTTCTTATCTCAGCCAGTCATATGCGTCGGAATGTCGGATAACTTCAATGTAGTTGCAGTGAACGCTAGGGTTGGTAACCCATATATCAAATTGATTGGCCAATGGCAAAAATTAAGCATATCGAAATCACCTAACGGGTGTATTGCAGGAGGGAGCACCCTGGGGTTCTCCAGACCAATAAAGTTCCCATTCAACCCAGGAGGGCCAATGACGGCTATACTTTGTGTCTCCACTTACAAGTGGAAGCCCTCGCCAAGGAAATAACAATATGTATAATCCCTTCTGCCATGGCTCGTGTCTTGTTTGACGACAGATTGCCTTCGACTTGGCGATTGGCGATTCCCCACCCCCAACCAACGTTACCCGTTGACCACCAGCCAATATATCAACACACGAATTACACAAAGAAAGACAATGAGCCAAGCAATCACCAACCGTTCTTTCCCCATATGACAAGGCGAAAAAAAAAACAAGCTTCAGCCAAGCTCTCCTTCCCGCAATAGCCAAGACCTCGCGTACTTTCCCCGTCCATCAGCCAAGAGTTGCGTTCTCTATTTACGTTGTAACATCTCGGACTCATCGGCCATCAAAAAAGGGCAGGAACTCTCCAATTACTACTTTACCTATTCTATTCCTACTTTACACGCAAGCAGCCACCAACGTGCATGACAATGGCAGGTGCGAACGAACGTTCTTGCCAAGCTTATGATTTTGCTTTCTTACATGGGATGCAACAAAGTGGTCAAATGCACCTTCCCGAAATAGACAAGACCGCATGGAGGATTGCAAAGGATCGAGAGTTGTCAGGGGTCGAGGCCCGGTAGTAGTAGTATCAGAAGGTTTATTAATCCGGGAGGCATTTGTTGATAGAAGTCAGTTTGGAAGCTGGTGAGAGAGAGACGGCAGATTATTGGTGTGGGGTGGTGCTATTGCGGGATATATAAATGACAAAAGACAAAAACAAAGGAACCTTTGTGTCCCGCTGAGCATATCAGATATGATAGAGCATTTGCAGCCGACTTCATTATGTCGTGGCTTGCTAAGCTAATGACTGGCTAATTTAGTAGTAAGACAAATATCCAGCAATGAGACCTCAACCGATCGGAGGTGTCAATTTGTCAAAGTACCTAACGTGTCTTCTCCATTTTTCTCTATCTGTCTGTTTATCCCAGTCTCTCCCACATACACACACTCTCAAACGGCAGGTGCTTTGCAACATCTCCCGCATATTGCCTCATGACGATAGCGACGACTGCAATGGCGATGATGAGGTGATTGGGAGCGATTGGGGCTATCTGGTATCTACGGCGGTGGAGAAAATTGGGCCTCGAAGTGATCCGTGGACAGTGGGGACCTTTGGATCGTGGCGATTAAGCGTCGTCACCGTGAGGGCCTTGTAGAATATTGCATAGGTTCACGGCCACGAAGGGGAAACAACGAGAGATCCGAATCCCGCTATGAATTCCGCAGTTTCTAAATGGAGTGACCGTTTCCATTATGCACATTTTGATAATACAAAGATAGCAATTCGCCGGCCATCTCACCGTATCCCCA
Source organism: Catunica adiposa (assembly GCA_001640685.1). Classification (NCBI taxonomy): domain Eukaryota; kingdom Fungi; phylum Ascomycota; class Sordariomycetes; order Microascales; family Ceratocystidaceae; genus Catunica; species Catunica adiposa. Next base: position 43,793 of record LXGU01000183.1, read on the forward strand.
ATCTCCGGCAATATCTGCTATATCGCTTAATGATACGTTTTCTTTTTAATTCCTTTCTTATTTCTGTGAAGTAAAATATGACGACGATCTAGAAAAGTATATAGAACAATCTCTAGATCCATCCTTTTTCCCTTCCGCCCTTCGCAGCACTCACAAACACCAACCCCACCGTCTTACTCGCCCTGGGATCACCCCCTCCACCATTACCCACGTCACCCCGTTCGCGATAGCCCTCCCCTACCACCACCATCGGCACTGGCCACCTCACGGCCCCAATCCCCAGCTGTCGCCCCCCTGGTTGCAGAATCTCTTATCTATCATGAAGATTTTAGAAAAGCGGACTTGACGACAATGGCACCTGGCTACTTCGGGCGGGAAGGAGAACGAGCTAGGGGGGGTGTGAAGAGTGGAGGACTACAGAGATGGAGATATCGAGGTGAAGGAGAAAGATGAGAAGTAAAATATGAGTGTGTGTGGATTGAGAAGTTGCGATATTTGCGCAACTGTCTATTGGGGGTTGTTGGAGAGTGTGTCTTGAGTTGGTAGGTTGTGTTGGAGGTTTTAGGGAGGGTGCTGTTGCAGGCATTGGACGAGCTGATGTGTCAGTAACATGTCAGACTTCTATCTTGACAACATATATGACGAGCAGTAGACAAAGTATCGTATATATCGTGTATTTTATATGTGGTTATTATGGTTCATTCATCTTATCTAAAACATGCAGGCACGCCCCACAACACAGCTTTCATGTCTCATAACTTCCTGACAATCCAATCTTCAGGAAAGCTCCGTACGTTTTATATAGCCTTCGGGAACAATAACCTCCAAACCCAAACTCAAAAAGCCCTCTGCTAACAATAATCCTTCCCAGTTTCTTTTAATCCATCGCCCATCGCCCATCTCCCGAGAATCCTCACCCCCCTCCCCTTCTTCCCTGCCTTCCCTTCTTGGTCTAGTCTCCGAGCATTCCCTCAAGAGCCAATATCTCTTTCTTGTTTGGGAGTTGGCGGCCTGGCGAGTATTGACTCTTTCCTTTGACGAGACAGGTCATGATCAAAGTAGACGGCAAATTACGACATTTTGGCTTGTTCCTTCTTAGTTTCTGGATTGAGCAGTGATCGGCTATCGTTAGATAGAGATAGACGTTGTATGGCCATTCCTGGGTTAAATCACACCGAGATGTAGTTAGAATGCCACGTACAAAGGTACCAACAAAGGTTCCTCTGTTCCGTCATCGCTTGCTGGTGCGATATTATTCAATCTTTATCGCAATTTACAGCCCCCACGACCGTTGATATCGCTATCCTTAGCCAAGCATTGATGTGAAAACAAGCTTTCACTCCCGCCTTGGCAACTGGTGTTGGGATCGGGTGTTTGGTGAGGACTAAGTGGTCGCAGACTTGGCAGTAACTTGGCGATGTCTGGATGGGCTCTTGGCGGCTTGGCGATGTGGAAGAGTCATAGAGTGGGTTTAATAGAGAAAGTGGAGAATATGTAAAGTGGTGGTGGGCCATGATTAGAGGAGAGACCAGGGTTTTATAGTGGTAGGGTCTGTCAAGATTATGCACAAAATTAAGCAGTGCAGGATAATGATGCATGTCTTTCTGCTTGTGCATGTGATAGTGCATATTTCGATTAATGTACTCAAGGAATAATACACATAAAGATCCATGATTTTTGACTTTTGAGAATTTCCTCCATGTTACACAATTACATAGACAAGTTCATGATAGTAACGACCTAGAAGTTAATTACATGGAAGATTCGATTTTTTGATTTAATATCTCTAGTCTCACTTCTTAAGCTTCACGACAATATTCTCCCGCAAATCAAAAGCTGTATGCAAGAAAAATGACTCCATTTGTAGGACTATAGATATTATAACTGTTCCTCGATCCATATACTAAGGATCGTTAGCTGGTATTTATTATGATACTCGAACTAGCTTCTCCAGACTACCCTCACAGGCCCAATAAACCATTTCTATGCTATTTCTCAATTTATATTTGTTAACAAGGTGACCTCTCACTATACCCAATACTGGGATCACTGTGTAGAAGCACTAAAAACTGCGAGATGATTTTGAGTTAAGAAACTACATGGATATGAAATGCAACAATTCAAACCTCGAGCTTGGTTTATAATTCATATGAGATGAAGAGATAACACAGATATTTTCATTTAAGTACCAATACAAGACTGGGCAATACCACACTACGCGTAGATATGATCTTAGTCAAACTATCCTTGATGATAGATTTTGTTGTAGATAAGATTCCAGTAAAAGATTATTGATAATGCTGTAATATAAATCCTAAACCTCCGTTAACTCCAGAGAGTTCTATAGAAATCCACACAACATGGATAAAAATGAACAACGTATTCAGTCATACCCCACTGGCAAGCCAGCTGGAACCCACCCCAACGGCCGAAGCCCCCAAACTCCCCAAGGATGACTAGGCCTTGGATCATCGTTTGTATCTATGTAACTGTCTACTTGAGTATCTATATCCTAGACCATCAGTTAATATCCTCCTGCAGACAAACTATGTGGACGTCAACCTTACCGGTGCGTTGAGGAGACGCTCTTGAGAGTGAACGAAAAATTATTGTTACTGAGGTAGTCCTCGTTGTGGTTCATGAGTCCAAGCCGTACAAGTGCGCGGCAGACTTCCAATATTGGACTACAGGCCCTCATTATCGATTGGTGTAGTGCAATCATGTATCCCAGGTTGATATCCTCCGGAATAGAATCTTAGTCTGGGAAGCTTGATTGACGGTGTCTAATACTCCTCATATTCCTCGGACGGATTCTTCCTCCCATATGCTGTCGAAATTCATGTCCCCAGTCGCCGAATCATGATCCCAATCAAATATCACATGCGAATTATCCATCAACTGGGTGCCTGTATCAACCTCCCTCTCAGTATCAACCTCCCTCTCAGTATCAAAGACTATGGATTAATGGCTGAGTCGTGATCCTAATCGTGCTCGATGCTAGGCAAAACCATCGATGAGATGTCCATGTCATGGTCGCCAATAACCATAGCATTCTGCGTCTCGACCTCCTGCATTACAACATCGTCCCCCTCCTCCTCCTTGATAACCACTGGATTATAGATTGACCCTTCAGGATGAACAACAGGTTCCTGATCCTCGCCCAAAAGATACCCAATCTCCATCTTCGGACCTTCGGTTTGTTCAACCATCGCCGAGCCAGCTTGCTGTTCTTCACATTGCTCCTCGGAAATTCTGCGGCGCTTAGTGATGTCTTTATTCTCATTAGTAGGCCCAGGGGTGTCATTTCCACCACCAATGGGGGCAAGCGGGCCCTGCTTCTTCCCGTTGACCTCGACGGCATGGTGGCGGACGGTGCCATAAATACACCCGTTGTCATCGGCACCCCGGACAACCTTGTAAGAATTGAAGACCTTCTTGCCAACAGTGCGGGGGCCCCGGCGCTCCTCGAGAGCTAAATGTTCCCATCTGCGGAACTTGAATTCTGAGTACGCTACAAGATAGTCGACAACTTCTTGAAGCCTTTCATATTTGCAAGGACCCTCCGCCAACTTGAAGCCCCGACTTTTTAAGATGCCGCAAATTCCGTTGATGTCGACCCAGTAGACCACATCTTCAATCTTGTTGGCAACTGGGAGGAGAACTGGAGGCTTTAAGTTCCATTCAGCCATCTCGCAAAATCCCTTCTGGATATGAATAGGCGGGATGACCCCATCACCTTCACATCCAGCCATGATCAATTCAGAACGAAGGAAATCCTCAATGACCGTCGTGATACAGTGAAGACTCATGGTAGGAAGGAAAGTATCGAGATCAATCGCCCCACGGACAGGTCCGTTGGGCCGGAAGTTGGTCATTGACCTGGAGGCCCAGCCCTTAAAGAACCTCTCAGGGTTTATGTTTAGAGTATCGTTGACCTTGAGAGTTAAGCTTTGGAGATTTTCAAGAGCCATGAGAGCAGAGATAATGGGCTCCCAATCGGCCTCGAGTTCCTCCGACGTAATTCCACGGTACTTAGAGGGATAGATAACCGTAATTCTTACAGACACAAGAGCAGGCATCTTCCTAAGGAGAAGACCAAGGCATTCCTCGGCGGCCATGTCATTCGGCAGACCAGTGAATTCCCGAGGATCCTTAATCCGGCCACGATACTCTTGCGTCTCTTTGGGCCGGGCATCAAACACCAACTCAAGATGCTTTAACTGGGGGAAGAAGCCACCGCGGTAAGTAGCTAGGATACGAAGTCCCAGCTGTTCAAACCCCCAAGACCCCTCCTTTCCAAGCTGAAGGGTCTCTAGAGTCTCTGAATTATTTAAAAGCAGCTGGTGGAGTTGATCGGCTAGGCGGGCAATAGCCTTGCGTTGACGGGAAACACGAGGAATTCGATCCTTGAGAAGCATCTGAGGCAGCGGAACACTGCAGTCAAATGCAGTTCCAATATCAGGCGCCCTTAGAGTCTTCAACTTGGAAGTGAAGAAGATACCATGGCGAATAATAGATGCTGCATTGTTATTCTTAGGATCTTTGGCAGCAGGCAGGATAATGTGGCGGATGTTTTCCCGATTGTCCGCGGCGATCATGTCGTTGCGGATAATGGGGTCCACGCGGCCGTCTATGGTGATAGGGAAGGGTTGGCGGGGTGGTTCTCCAGTGGTAGCTCTGGTGCGCTTGTAACCAAAAGTACTGGGCATTTTGGAACTCTGGTATATCGGTAATTGGATAAAATAAAATGTCAGGAGATTACGGTGTGTAGGTTGTATAATGTACAAGCCATGAAGAACACACGCTATCAAGAAGTGTACTAGACAAACCAACTTGCTAGTTCTAAATACTGAAATAAATGAAAGTTAGGTTGTGACCTTTATGGGAAGATAGAATAGTACTGACGAAGAAACGGCGATGATGGTGATAAGTTAACAGAGTCAGGAGGAGCCTTTGTCGACGCAAGTATACTTAGCAATGGCGAGGGTCAACATAACATGCTAATCTTCAAGTCGACCAGCTAACAAAGTACAACAGATGAAGCTATGAAGCGTAATCTTAGGATAGTCAAAGATAAACGAGTAGAAAAAAAGGAGAGAAAGATGGCCAAGTACCAGCTTGGGCTGCTGTCATTTCAATAAGCACACTAGTCAACATTTCGAGTCCGTCCGCCACCACGACCTACTAGCCTCCGCATCTGCGAACCAGTCCCGAGCCGTCAAGGTACTATAGATAGTCTCACAAGCACCTATGTATCCGACGAGTGCCCGATGTGGCAAATATGGAACGGCTGAGGTAGATAGGTATTGTGGCTAGCAACATTGCTAAGGTTTACAGGCTATCTAACAGCGAATAGTTTAACAGAAATATCTATGTGATAGTGGAATAGCCAACAGAAGGTTCGAGATAAACTGGCAGCAAGTTGTTGTTGTCAATTACCCTTGGATGACGCCTTACAGACTGGAGAAGATATGGGCCGGTCATATGATTAAGATAGTTGTTGGTCTACAATGGTGCAATTAGCATCTGTAAATATTATATGGTACTATAATCGCCTCTGTAATTAGAGTAACAATGTCTAGAAGTTAGGAAGGTCTGATTGTGATTATAAAGGTTGACTATGATGATTCTATTATAGCTTATCAATGTTTGTGTCACCAAAATTACATTAAAGATACCCGTCAAGACATTTAATTAGTACAGAGAAAACAAAGAGAAAATATCACATGGCCCTCTAAAAAAACACAAACCCTGATCATGAAGATACCCGACGGGAGTACCCGCTGCTAGTGTTAGATTATCATATTTCTCTATAGTTGCAGCGAATCATTACCTAATTACACCACTTACATCTTTACCCCACATCCTACAAACTAAACCTCCTGGTCATAAACCCTTCCCAAACTTAGCACTGTATCACCACTATTCAATTGGAACTCGCCCTATAACAGTTATATCCAACCTACTGTTTCCCATTTGTACCCAAGAGTCTCTCTTCTTTCACCCGTGATCCAAAAATCTACTTTCATCTGTCTGTGTCGTCTGCAAATAACGGTTTTGCCAGATTGGGTCTACCCGGGTGTTTTCCCCGTGTTTTAGCTCAAGGCTAGACTTAGGCATCTCCAAATCAGGAACAACATAAACGTCGGCAAGGAAGTCGCTTGGGCCGAGGCCGCGTAATACAGTATTGTGGCGTGTTTGATTGATGCTTAGCTTCGGAGATGCTGTATTTGGCCAAACGGTGGACGGCTACCCATTGGAAATATTTGGATGAAATAAGAATTGCACCATGATAGGCCGCAATGCAATAGTCGGGACTGACCTATAGGACAGCCATCAGCGAATAGAACGATAGAATGACGGGCTTGACGATAAATATTGTGTATTCTTTGTATGGTCTCTTCAATATTACACATCATCTTTACAATTACATAAAGCCATATGCCACTAAACATCATGCCCACGCAGGCTCCTTCCGTTCCAACTAACTGCTCTTCCCCATCCATAAACCTCTATTACTCGCCCTCATGATCGCCACCCTTATCCGGCAAATTAGTGGTTCGAACTTGCTACCGTCTTGGCCTTTCCCCGACCAATTAAATTTTTTCAAAGCTCTGCCGTCCCCATGTGATTCCCAGATTTGGGCTCAACTCATATGTTATCTATAATTCACCCTATCAACGGCCAAGCGCAGATCGGGGGCACATGCATTCGAATATCGGCTGATTCGGAGGTGTAGGATAGCCCCGCAGGTTTACAGCGCTCTTATCTGCCGCGTCCGAAGCTGTCAGAGCTCTAAATGATGTTTTGTCGTGGCTTTGTTGATGCAATTTGAACTATTGATGACTTGGTGGGGCCATGAATACCGAGAGGTTTCAAAGTATTAGTCGATCTCTTTATAGTAGCTGTGAAGTTTCAATTGTAGCGTTGTCTGTGGACTGTTTGATAGAATGAACAGGTATTGATTATATTAATACCTCTGATAAGGTTGGGTATTTGATAATACATTATGCCCGGATGAAACGGAATACGATTTGTAATTTGGCTAATGACAATCTATAACTTTGCCGCAACGTCTATGTTGAATTTATAGTGTCTCCCGATGCCGGCGATCAACCAAAACACCAAGACGTCTCCTTTCACTATTCTCTACCTGCTTGTGCAACCACACTTTTCAATCGCGTTTCTCATGTTAGTCCTTGTGGCTTATGCTTGTCTGCCTTTTCCAATATTTTCTATCGGGTTAAAATTATCTATTTATCCCTCCTAACCGTTAAATTCCACCCAGAACCAGCTCCAAACCATTCAACATCATCACAGTCATGTCTCAAACCATCACGATATCTTGGCTAATTACATTGTCAATACCATCACATAACACAGGATCACTTGTACCAAATTACGGTGTCAATTCATTCAGGCTCTCTTAACCATCCTCCATTGGGTGCATATTCATTTATCCTGGCGACTTCTACGCATTTGAAGCGTAACATATCGAGTATAAAGTGATACCGCAATGCATTGTTTTCTCTCAACATATCAATGGATACCTACTTTGCATACGTCAAGCCATCTAGTGATGGATGGCAGCAGAACAGCTTATCAAAGGTTTGACGAGCTGTTAGGTTCCACGGGATGTACCCATGGTTAGTAACTCTGTGCTAGCGAGAGAGTAAAAAGCTATCAATATAGATTAAGGGTTAGTTCCATTACCTTCAATAAGTATTATGGTTGTCAACTGTCCTAGTTCAGAGTCCCGGTCAGTCGTCAGCAAAGGGTCAGTCCGACTAGTAGCCATGAAGCATGACTGATGGGCTATGGCATAAGTCTAGCTCCTGCAGAACAAAAGAAGACTCGCCATGTCACAACAGCTCCCGTCCTTCCGACGGACCAAAATGAATACAATGGTAAAAAGAAATTGCTCCGAGTGAGGGTCGAACTCACGACCTTTGGATGGCATTATACAGAGAATGTATTGAAGGAAATCAAGCTCCTCATGAATATGAGACCACTGCGCTACCACTGCGCCATCGAAGCTTGTATGTATTTCTTGGTTCTGGCTCTGAGACTCTCGGGTATTTTAAAGGGATGCCGGAAGGGGCGGTTCCTTGACAGCCCTCGTGGTGTAGTGGTTCTACACTTGGAGGTCTTCCTGACTTTGCACAGGAAAGGCAGTCGGTTCAAATCCGGCCGGGGGCACCAGATTTTCCACTAGTGTCAGTCACCTCCTGGGCGCTATAGGAACTTGTACACTACGTCGAAATCTTAACCAATCACT
>LXGU01000184.1:0-51869 GCA_001640685.1 Catunica adiposa
AAACCAATACAAACAAACAAAAAAAACAAACAAAAAACTAATCAGGGTACGGGGTCTTCGAGCCCGCTCCGGTCATGGCGACTCCAAGGAGTATCACCTCCGATCCAATCATGAAGATGCGGTTCTACACTGTGAAGTCCCAACCTGCGGACCGGCAAATACTCCTATTCACACTTGGTGCTGTCCTGACAATGTCAAGAAACTCAGTAAGTCCTTCGTTCAAGAAGCTACTGCTGAAAGATACCTCCTGCGCATATCTGTCCGAGAAGCTGGAATCTAAGTGGAGCCGGTTTAGATATACTCATCGTCACCATGGTAGACGTAAACTAATCAATCAATCCTATTGCTAAGTTGTTGTGTCCCACAGACGACCCTAAGATACTTCAAATGTCCCAAGATAGTGGCATTTGGAAAGAAAATCCCTTCATGGCCGGTGATGCGATACCTCTTAGTAAGGTCTTGTTGATGGCTGGTACTTAAGTTATATGTTCTAGTGTGACCAAGAGATCACAAAGATAGGCGATCGATGCAAGACAAACAACAACATAGAGCAATCACAGAAAATATGAAATATTAAACGTATTTTTCTTTTGTATTGAACTATATAATTCGTGTAGCATCTGAGAACTCATCTCTTTAAGACGTCCAACGTCTAATAGATACCTCGAGTACCTAATCTAAGTCTGAATTAAGATCAACGTCAAGAACATAACTAGCATGCTGTTAGGCGATCTAAGTGACAACCAATGCAAGATCAGCCAGGACAAACGAACAAGACAAAACACACAAAACATGATATCAATAGAACAAGAAGGTGATCAAATATGGCAGCTTGGTAAGCAAACAAAAAAGAAACTACCATCACAAACATATAAGGACTGAACGGCAAACATAATGCAAGGATAGTTGTTATACTTATAAACAAATAATAAAAATGGGAATATAATCGGCAGATAAAGGAAAAGATATGGTAAAAAGAAAATATGAATGACAAACCAGACCCAACAGAAGACCAGACATGTCCAACCCAAGAAGACAAACAAGCCAACAAGAAAAAGAAAAAGCATCACAAGACACAACCAGCAAACGCAAACTCTAGCATCCAGAAGTGTCAACACGCACACCAATAACACGCCATGCCAAGCAACAAGCAAATGGAAAAAGAAAAGTACATCCTCGGATTCATACAGGAAAGATCGTGACTCAAGTGCTTAAAAAAAGATAACAAAAAAGGGGGTGGTTGAAGAGAAGAAAAGAAGATGACAAAGGAAATGGCCAGTAAAAAAAAAAGTAATAAAAAAGAACAAGAAGATATCCAAACACTATTTTGAGAGTCACGTCCCTTATACCGTAGGCGTGCTCATGGTCATAGGCATGCTCAACGACTGCATCGTGTTGTAGCCAGCCATGGTCTGCGGTACAGAAACGGGAATGCTGTTGTGAGAGACACCGGTGGTCGAGATTGTGCTGTTGAGCGACGCGGGAATGTACGCATGCTCTGAGCCGGGGGAAGCCTCCTCTACGGAGCCAAGTTGGTCCTCTCCAGAGAACTCCTCTTCCTCCTCATGAACGGAACCCTCAGCGCCATCAGGACGCTCGTGAGTACGGCGATGTCTGTAAGATATTGGTTAGTCAAATTCAATATTGCAAAAAGCCATGTGATGGAAACATACTGAGCCAGGTTATCCGAGCGAGAAAAGGCCTTGCTGCAGTGAGGGCAGACATATGGCTTTTCCTGGGTGTGGGTTCTCACGTGTCTAAACGCTGGCTGTTAGTAACTATGGAAATAAACAAAAGAGATATATCTATAGAAAAGTCTTACCTCTTAAGATGCTCGAGACGCTTGAACAGGCGACCACAGGTAGGAATGGGGCAAGAGTGAGACTTCTGGGGGTAAGGACCAAGCTCCATGACGGTAGCAGACCGCGCACGACGGACAACACCAGACATGCTGCGAGTGTCGCTAAGGTCATCAGCGGAACCAGGGAAGTCATGACCCTGAAGACCCATGTTAGACATAGCGGGAGAACCCTCAACAGTAGGAAGAGGGGTGCCGTGGCGAGACATATCCATAACCTCCTTTTGGACACCTTGGGGATTGCTAGTGACAGATGCGCCACCATACAAGCTGGGTGGAGAGTTCTCAGCAGACTCGTCACCTTCGGGCACCGGGCCGACCGACATGGACACCGACCGGCGGAGATCTGAAGGACGGTGGGGCTGCGAAGGGTTGTGAGCGGCAGAGGTAGGAGCTGGACCTGGCATTCCCTGCATGGAAGGAGGAATGGAAGACCGTCTCCGGCGCTGCTTGTAGGTGGGAGAACCCTCGATGACATTGTAGACGTTGTTAGCACCATAGGCGCGCGACAACTGGGGGTTGGCCATGTTGCTGTGGGGGAGGTTCATCATGCCGTTCATGCCGCCAACAGCAGCCATGGGATCGGGAATCGCAGTGTAAAGACCAGTCTCCTCGTTAGCAATATAGGCGGGCTCGTTGCCCATACCCATAGCCTGCTGAGGGGGGGTAATGGGCTCAAAACTGAGACCCCGGTTGCCGTAATCATCGTAGGCGGAAGAGACAAACGAGGGAGCAGGCGAGTACTCGAGAGCGTAGGCCGGCATAGAGGCATGGCGCTGGTGTTGTTGCGTAATTGGCACGCCGTTGCTGTTATATTGCACACGGTTGTAGTCGTTTTCACGCTTAATTGAAGTGGGCTGCTGGGGCATGGCGGGAGTCATAGCCATGGCGCCATAAGCACCCATGGGGTCCATGCTGGGGTCAACCAGAGGAGCAACAGCCTGAGCCATCATCTGAGGAGGAGGCATGGACTCCATGGAGCGCATGACGGGCGAGTTGCCAGTACCAGTGGTGTACGCGACAGCGGGAGCCTGAACATAAGCAGCAGCAGCCTGGGCCTGTTGGACTTGCTGGGCGTTGAAAGAGGAGGAGTTCATCTGCTGAGCCTTGGTGAGCTGCTCGTACAGAGACTGCGAGGAATCATACTGGAACGACAGCGCGGGTTCGGCGACAGCGAGAGTAGTAGCCTCCTGTCCCATCTTCTCACGCTTCAAGTCACGCTCCAGTGCATCCAAGAAAAGTCTGTCGTGCGGCACAGAGTACCAGTAGAAAACCTTTTGCTTCTTCTGGGTACGAATGCAGTTGTTCTTGTAAAGAAAGTCCAAGAAGGGACTCTTGGGCTCTTCAAGTGAGGCATCGGTGCCAGACTTGAGGTTACGGAGATCGGAGAAAATACCCTCCTCGAACTTCTTACTATTCTTGACCGGGCGACCGAAGGCCTGGAAGCGGAAAGAGAGGCAGCGGACAATGTCCGTACCGGTGATGTGGAAAAGGGTGTTCCAGAGAACGCAAGAAACATACTCGCCAGTGGGCAGCAAAAAGCGACGGATGTACTGATCGGGTTGCCAATCGACGGGAGCTGAGATGAGGAAGTATTTCACTGAAATTACAATGTTAGACAGATGTTGCGCGACTCAAATGGGCTGGATAGTCTGTGTATGTGTGACTACTTACAGTTATCGACCTGCTGAAGCGCGACCTGGGCATCAGCGGGCAGAGCCTGTTGCGCCTCGGGGCTCAGCATGAAGGTCTCGGGCTTCTGAGGCACCACCATGGTGCCGTTTTGAGAATACATGCTCATTAATGTTTATGTGAAAATATGTGTAAACGAAAGTAGTGTGAAATGGGTATCAGATTCGCAAGCAAATGCGATGAGCTCCGAGTCCGAAATAAGAACGGTTGGTGAGATCGTGAAGGCACTGCCTTGCTGTATCGGACTATGCTGTAAATGTCGTTGTGGACGAGTATTGAGAACGGCGCGTGTATATTCTACACGGTGAATCGCGTTCGAAGTTGGTGATGGTAGGTGTAGCAATGATGTGTTTCGAGTCCAGCCCGGGAGTGGAGGCGGCAAGTCTGGTTAGACTAGTAGTGATCGCGAGGATATTGTACGGTTGGGGCCTCAGATCTGCATCAAGCGAAACAGAGACCAGAGAAGGACGGTAACAGTAAAAATGTGAGAGTGCGAATAAAGGACAAAGAGGAGCCGCGAGAGCAAATGTGTGTGTGAGGAGCCCAAAATAACAGTGGAAAATAAAAAATAAAAAATGAATAACACGAGAATAGAATAGAAATCACAAGCGGGAACAAAACGGCCGGGCTCGTTGCAAGTTTGCGAGGTGGGTTACGGGCCTATCAAGCAGGAAGACGATGAACAGTTGATGATCGGTGTATTTGTTCCTTTTTTTTTTTCGTTTTGCTATCCGGGCGGCAAGGAGAACGTGGATGTGTGACGCGGAGTGTGTGAAATGGTTCCGGAGGGAGAGTGAGAAGAGTAGTAGAAAAGCAGATAAGAATGAGCGACGGTCTGGAGGTTCTTTTCAGCTAGGAAAAGAAGCAGAATGAATAAAAGAATATAATAAAAGGAACACAACACACTTTCACTATGAGGGGTGGAGTTGGATAAAGCAGGGAGCAAAAAGAAGAGAGGGAGAAGAGGGAGAAGGATAAAAAAGCGCAAGTAGAGGAGGGTTGAGGCGGTTCCCGATAATATAGACAAGTGGAATGATGGATGGGGGCTCGGATTATAGGTAGTAATCTATGGGCGAGCGCGGGCACGAAAAAATAGGCATAAGTCGATAAAAGAGAAGAAAAGATGGATGCTTGGTCGACTGGGGGTTGGACGAAGGACGCTTTGAACACTGGATGCAAAAAGGGAAAAAATAGAGAAGGTGCGTACGTTATTTTCCTCCATTTATCTGGAAAGAGCCTTGCTTTGAGCGACAAATAGGGAAAGGGCGCCCGGGGGTTTAATGGTTTAACTGGTCAAGACAAAAGAAGAAGGTGCACGGGGACTTGCGGTTAGTGAATTGGTAACAGCAGCAAGACAGGCAGGAAGTCTTCAGAGCGAGATTAACACTTGGTTATCGTCACGATAATTGCTAGTTCGAGGTTTGACGGTGCAGCAGTGAGGACTGCAAAGAACGTGAGTTTGGAAGGTGAATTTTTAAGTTGTTTAATCTCTCACAAGGCCGTTAACACAGATAACTTGGTTTGATGGATTGATGGGTTTTCATTTTATAGTAAGCTTCAACAATACTAGAATCAACAGCAAAGGAGGCAACCGCCAGATCCGGTAAAGGATGAACTTAAGTGGGCTTCATGCTGCTACTACCTACGTGGGCTCTTTCCATCTGATCATATTCAACCTCACCTCACCAAAAGCCCGACGGGCCTCTTTTTCATCATCAAAATATTCACGTCTCAGCCAACAAAACCAAGACCTTTCCTAGATCTCCAATCCTTTCCCCATTTGTCCTCATTTTTTTTTCTTTCTCTTCTATGAGCCAACTTTCTAGTGTCGTCATGTGCGTCCTTGACTATTATTGTGCCCCTTGGTACCTGGGCGGCAAAACTGCATGAGACTACATGAGCTCGCAGCCAATAGCTGTTCCCAAATCACAGTCATCTTGCATGGAAGCTCCTCTTTCTTATGTTTTGTTAGTTGTCGTCAATCAAGGCCTTAAGAGGGGTGGGACGTAGGACTGTTGCTTGTCTGGTGCTTGTCTAGTGCCCAATTGGCTGTCGACTTCAAATCCGCATGTTTTGGATGACTCTACCTTTACTCTATCGTCAAAGCTGTCTGGTTTGGAGGCTACTACATCCATGTGTCTTGCCAACCCATCCTCCAGTCAAACCTTGGCCCACCGCTATACTTTTTATTTGCTTTGGTTTTAATTCCCTTTCGCCCAAAAAGACGAGAACACTTGTTCTCTCTACCAGAAAACTTACCAAGTCAAAGCCCTTGGAAAGCCAGGTCACTCCCAGAAACACGAGCACTCAGTCTGCGGCCTGTGCTTCCATAGCTCTAGTTTGCCATCATCCATCGTTGCCCATTGCATAGCCCAAATGGAAACCCCACAACGCTTCCTGTAAACCCCTCCGGTGGAGCCCACTTAGCCCAATCATTTAGCTGTTTGTTTGGTCACAGCCGTTGGGTACCGAATAGAGGAATATCTGATCTCGCTGTATTCTTTCTTTTTTGGTCAACTAGCTTTCGTGATTCAAGGGATAACATGAGGTGTAAGGGATACATATGGAATCATGGAGGGCAAAGCATAGCCCGTGGACGCTAGTTCATCAGCGACGATACCATAACGCCAGTAAATTGTTGCGCAAGAACGGCACCTTTGGCTAAGGGATGACAATCCATCCCTCTGTATCCTCACATGAACAAAATCGATGTATCATTTCTCTTGCCAGGCTCCCAGAGCTTCCGGAATGATCCCTCCATCATGTTTAGCTCATTCAAAAGCCCCGAATATCGAGGTACACTTCAACGGCCAGGTGTCATTGTTGCAGCGAGCAGTACTATAGGGTCGTGGCCTACATACCACCATTGTTTGTAATTCCTTCGTTTGTCTTGTTTGCTTGCTTACATCCCGTAATCCACATGCTGCCCATTTCTCGTGTAAGTCTTCAAGTCGCTTGTAAGTATGCCATCCAAAAAAAAAAAAAAAAAGGTTATTCACTTTATACACGATTTGTGCATCACACCAGAAAGACTCTCATAACATGTATGGTGGGACTAGCGCGGTAAGTTATGGATGTCAACCATCTGATATTGCTAAAAACTATATAAGTATAGGTATATCAGTCAGTCACCAAATATACCTCTCAACGCCAACGATCACGAATAACCATCTCCATCTACCAACTCTATAACCCAAGCCAACCCTATTCATGACATGTCGTTAAATTTCTCAAACATAGCTTCCAACGCCAAAACCCGTAACAACTTTGCAGCATAACAAATCCTTGCTACCTTCGGCACATATCTGGCTACTCACATCCCAATTGAGACATTATCACAGACCATCCTTATACCTTGAATATAGCCTATCTCCTCGTTCCACGGCCTGCCCAATGCTTGTCTAGCCGTCCAGCCGTGGATCAGCCAGTGTACTGAATGTAACGGTTGTTTGCTGCAGCACTGGTCGACAATAGGTTTACGGAAATGACAAATGGGTAAAGTATGAAGATGAAAGGGGGTCATGAGGAGGGCACCAATAACGAGTAGATGGGCAAAGTGGATGATGGGAAATATTTGTTGATAAGCGAATGCAAGTAGCCATATTGGCATCAGAGCCAGTGTCAATTTTATTCATTTATTTATTCATTATACTGTCTTATTTTGCATAAAGGATGGCGATAATATGTTCTTTTTCTTCTGCAGGTAGGTGACAATAGCGGCCGATAGTGTGGCAAGAAACGCCAGTGATCTGTAAAGCGGGATGATTAACATCACGATAATATCTCATCCTTTATATGCTGACTGTTTAATCTATAATGCCAATACTCCGTTATTTTCATTAGATGCCATATTAATGCATTGGAAATCGCCAGTGATCTTTTCATTAAAAGTGAGGGAATAAGTTTGAAGTTGCCAATTTCTCCGTTAGCTGACAAACACCACGAACCATGGATCAATCCCAAGAACTCACCAGCTAAGGGTGCATACCCTTAACATAATCTCCAAGGTAGCTCTCGCCGCACAGCTCGCTTTCCCGCAAGTCCCCAGGGTCCCCCATCCACTCGTTGCTTTTCCTACGACTTGTCCCTGCATCGCCAAAGTACATTGGCAGCCGCAGCGACGGCAAAGTGTATGCATATTCAAGCGGGGGAATATCCACAACGAGTGGTCAGATGTTCTCATCCTTATCGAGGCACGGTATTATTTCTGAGAAGGAATAAATGGTAGTAGATTAGGAGAAGTCCGAGACAAAGGATACTACAGAACACGATGGAGTTTTATTGTTCCGATCTAGAGCACTGATCTAGAGCACAATAGAGGATATCTATACCAAATAGATTGTTAGAAGATAGGACATATTCTGGTTTCTAATTACATATCCAGACTCGATACTGTATCAATTCTAGTGATTCAGTCTCTCTATACCTTGCCTTGACCTATCAGACACTCAGCCGCTAACACCACCAATGGGAATCTCCCTCGTGCTGCTTTCTGCCGTGTCCCAATCACAACATCTGCTGTACATCCTCCTAGTCCCTCAAGGCCATTCTTCCCCTCCCCAAAAATAATGTATACAATTCGAAGTGAGTCAAAGGTACCAGAAAGCCTAACATGCCCGAACCCGATCTGGTTTTCTTTTTCTTGTGTGTACACACAGACATATACACCTGCACCGCAACAATGAGAGCCCGGGGACGTCACCAAGACCAGCCCTGTTGTACATCTCGATGATCGAATGTCATTCCTCCTCTACTATTCCCGGCCTCTCCTGGGGCCAGAGAAGGAATTGGTGTCTTTCTGAACATGAAGAATATTTTGTGGTGACAAAGGAAGTAACATGACAGATAGCCTGTGGCTGGTGACACTGATCGGTTGATATATAATTTTCTCAGCTGTCACATATACTCGCGTATTTATCTTCTCTTCATTTTTTAGAAGATTTTAGTAGCTGGCAGATCTTGAGATGCCTCTTGGTAATCTAGTATGGGACTGCATATGAGTGAAAGGAGTTACGTTGTGGTATCCCGACTTTTGGTATAAACCTACCATAGAGGCAAAATATTGCATCAACGACGGTGCGAGGTTCCGGTATATTCACGGTGTGGTCGGTACCTTGCAGGATCCCTCTTGGGGGTTTCACCAGCTCGATAATACCATGATGGAAATTTGATATCTATACGTTTTTGTATTACAGCTAATAATATCGTGAGTCCAGGATTCCCGCTTCCACTGGTCGCTTTCGCCTCGAAGCTCCCGGCCAGATGAAAACTATTGTTGTATTTCTGAGAAATCAGCTCATGCCGATATTGACCAAGCCACACTTGGAAAGTCTAGAAGCTGCACGAACCAAAAGAACTACATACGGTAATTTAAAAGTGGACATCGAGGTTAGACAATGGCACGCAGTAGTGCTGTCCTAATGTCATTGCGCATATTCGGCATTCTAGCCTGTTTATTACAATTTTATACAGTGGCTGGCAATGTGGGCTTGGATCATTTAGTCTTTGCAAGTACATATTTATGGTAAGGGCATTTGTAATAGTGATTCCTACTTTTTATCTTGTTTTACCGCTGAACAACTGATGTTGAAACACTCATTCCTAATTTGAATCGATCATCCAATCCTCAAGTCTCTTTCCTTCCTTATTTTTTTTTTCTCTTCTTCTTCTCTTCCTTCCTATTCTTGTTCCTGCTGTCTTTGAATCTAAAACATAGAACGGGAAAGCAGTCAGGGGTAAAGAAAACGGCGCTAGTGTCGCAAGCCTGTGATTGGTCCAAATGCATTGCTTCAGAATTTGGCGTGAATTCCTTTGTATTCCTTTGATGTTAGTCTCTTTTAATACCGAGTTATTATTTGTTTCCCTTTGAGTGTGATTTGTATGTTCATCATGAAATGTGAGATTCAGGGTTTATAGAATAGAGATTTTTTTCTTTTGGGGGGGGGGGGGGGGGGTTAAGTCGAATGTACGCAAGTGATGGGATTTTTCGTTCCTGCATGGCCATTTCCTATATCACTTGCTATTTCGAATAGGTACTTGAGAACATGCTCGAAGTCGGTGTTAATCAAGATGTTTGTTTGACCTTAGAACGGGTAGGATCTAAAGGAAGGGAGAAGGATGCAGGGGCCATTTGTTTGAAGAGACAATACAATGATTACTACAAAGTCGGGTTAGTAAGCTCTAGACTTATCTAGTTCTTCCAATAGCTAACATGATTTGTTTTCTTTTTAAAAAGAAAAAAAGTATGTTTGTGTGTACCCTAAAGCATCTGATAAAGAAGAAACTTCAAATTTTACAAAGCTACAGGAAATATGGCCAGAAATTTAAACTTAATAAAGAAGCTACACTTTTATGTTTTTCCTTTGTCTATGACTACGTAAATCTAATTTTTTTTTTAATATATACCATTATATCAAGATTATCATCGCTCTAGTAAAAGCCTTACCAGCCCTAATAATGCATAAAGTCATATTAAACGAATAATCATCCAATTTCCAATTACAATAAATTATGAAAAAAAAAAAAAAAAAGGACTAGCGTATTCATGATGTCGCTCACTTTACAGCTGCAGATCCAGTGTTTGCAGATAGTGTTTAACTTACCAACAACCAGACAGTAACTTCATGGGGCCCTGGATAATAGAAGCATAAAAGAACAACTCGAAACACACCAGAAGCAAGCAATCAAGTCTTACACCAGATTAAAGATGAGGGAGCCAACCCGAAGGATTGCAACAGAATATATGGATGAACGGCCAAAGCGCACACAGCTTCGTGATTCAAGAGAAACATTATCAGTCTCCCAGCTGGCGCCATCTCCAAAATAGACAACGAGCGGGCTCTCGGGCAATAGACGCTGTGGGCTATGGAGAAGGCTGGTCTCTCGATAATCTCCGGGGCCCAGTTAGACTCTACTAGGTACGAGTAGAACTTGTAGCGACTTGGTGATTCTCCCATTCTGAGCCCGTGACATGACTGCATCTGTGCGAGTGCGACGCTGCAGGCTTTAGTCCAAGTTTGATGGAAGGGGACAACCTCGCTAAAGGTGACTCTCGGACTTTAGGTATCGTCACTGGGCGAGGACTAACTATTGCCCGATTTTGAGATAAGAAGGAGGGTTGGTTGCCCGAGAAGTAGACATTGTGGAAATGGGCATGGAGGAGAACGGAAGTCGCCGGCCGGGAAAGGAGTAAAAGTGCTAATTTTCAATGGCTATGCTTATGGCTAACAAAACTTGGCTATTGATTTACAATAGAAAGTCTAAGTCCTTTGTAACGCATATTATCTCCCAAAACAATTTATTCTTTTCCCTCTAGGGACTAGACATGTGTTGAACTCGTGATGTTACTACACTATTTTGTATCTGAATATAACTATCCATCCCGATATAGTTATATTCTACATCCTCTTATGACTTAACAAGCTACTCACGATTCGATCCCTGTTACTACACATCTATCACCTAAGTCGTAAGCTCTCCCAATAAACCTCCATATTTCTTATAAGCAAATGTATCTTCTTAAATCCCCACCTTATGTGTCGTTCTCCCTCGAAAAGTAATCACTCCGCCCTTCCCTGGAACAAGCAATTATCAGCCAAACAAACATCTAGACTCTTTACAACCCCCGACACTCAACAGACAGGTAGGCTATGCAAGACATTGGTGCCCAACCTCCAATTGCTTATTCAAGATACTTAATGGATCACTGCTTGTGTGGTTGTTGGCTTATTACATTGGAGCCATCCGAGGTCTGCTCGTGTAGTGGACAAGTAGGCCAGCGCTTTAGGATACTAATTGGATGTTATTAAGACGGGGCGGATAAGAAATCTCTGAAACATGTCTATTTAAAAAAGTCATCATATTTCTTGGTGTGGATTGAGACACCATAGATAATAGTGTACTCTCATAATAGCTCATTATGTGACCCTCAAAGCACCTCAGAACAATGAGGGGCTTCTCTAAGTGAGACGAACCAGTTCACGCCGACGACCCTCAGTGATCGCCAACTATCACAGAGACTGAAATGTTCCGTTCATTGTTTCATGAGGCAACATGCAAAATTATATGGCCATCAAACACCAAGCTAGAGACTGCCGAGATCGCCTACTCGCTTACTATAGCGGTATTGTAGATCTTCAAAGTATCATAATAACTAGTCGTTCTAAGCCAAGCTCTTGCAATAATATCTATAGTAAACAGACATGTTTTAAATCTCGCCAAACCCATGGGACCCCTCACCCACAACATGCCCAGACTACTCAAAGTAGTAGTCTATGGCCCGTTTCACCCTCGGTGGCGTTCAGCCTTGAGGGATAGTGATAAACATATCCTGTAACCGAGATATTCGTAGCATTCATGGCAGATAGACGGCTGTATGTCTTTCGTATGTCTTCGTCTGGTCGGCCCACACTAACATCAAGCCATGTCTTCGGCACACTTCCCCTTCCGCATTCCTCGGCTACCAAAAAAAAAAAAAAGCCCAGTGTTTCGAGCCCATTCCACAGAATGATGGGTTGGTGAACGTGAACCAGCGCCATAGTTGCTGTAATTGGTGTCCAGCATATGTATTGGTATTTTTCTTAACTCGAACCTGCAGACAGTCATACCTCACTGGACCCCACGGCATCGTCAGCCACAGTTTGCTCAAATTTAACAAATACCAATCCAGACACTACAAGGACCAACCATTTAGGAGCACACAATGGCTTCCTCGGTATTTTTTTTCTTTCTTTCTTTCTATAGTCAAAACGGGATTGTTTAACTGAGTGCAAAGTACATCCCTGCTACATATAGTTTCAGTACCTTGTCTGTAATTCTACACAGCCGTCACTGGCACATGTGGATGATTTCCCAACCAATTATGTGTCGTAGTTTTTAAGGAGACTTTCGTGAGGGGTGATATTGTCACATGGTGTGGACTGCTATTGGTTGACAAGGCTGGTTTCATAGTGGAGGATTGGAGAATGCGACGGGACGATATAAGTTGGAAATGGTGGTATAGGTTGTAGTTCTATGCACATTAGAGGGAAAAGGATGCCTGAGTATGTGCAGAATGTATAAATGACTATCCTAGAATAGAAACTTTTAGTCTATGAAATTAGAAAGGTGCATATCTAGATGCGGCCCTGCCCTTGGCCTTTCTGTCTGACCAAGCTTAATTCTGACTTATCTTAACAGATCCTCCTGAGAGTCAGAAATCCTTTGTCATAGATAATAGTGCTTGTGGTATAATGTTCAAGTAGCTACTATGTGATATCATTATGCATTGTTTCCTAGACATTCAATACAGTAGCTATTTTTGGTCGGCGGGTAGTTTGTTCCAGGAGAATTTGCTATTGTAGCTGGTTTGACATTATCCCCGACTACACAGGTGTTGTCATGTTTCGATCAGCATACACAGCCAGTCATGTATGTTAAGAAATATAATGTAGATCCGATATCTTCACGACGAATTATATGTATAACGCTTGATTTGAAACCATCACTGGTTTAAAGTTTTGTCGAGTCAAACAGATCAACCATAAAATATAAACCCTAATCCTATCATATTTGTGTAAGAGAGAGAGAGAGAGAAGTTATTTACAGCTAATTAGTGTTCGGGCATATTCCCGTTTCAGACTCATCTGGAAAAGTACGCTAACAGAATCAATATATGCTATCGGCTTCTGAACCAACCTTCTATCGCCCGGCCTTTATAATATGGATGCTGCGGAAATTATATTGTTACGTTCTGGGACCCCTCACCTCGTCATGTCTGGGGATGGGTTACCTTCACCAGTAGAACGCTATGACACGAGACAGGGACCGAAGCTAGAGATACAGAAGGCTGGAGGTTGGTATATGATAAATCTTTAGCCAGAATCAGGTAAAAGCATAATGAGAAACAATACCTTCCCCTAGTTGATAATAGTTTTCTAGATTTCCCTTTGCATATTGACATGTTGTTTCTACGGTGAATGTCATCAAAGCCTAAATCCTATTTCGATAACAGGGTGATGTCCTGCATATTGGCGATGTGATAAGGTACCTTCGTCAAATAAAGACATATTATCTCAATTGGGAAGATACTTGCAATAATCTCAGATGACCTCGAGCTCATTCTCTCCGAGAACCGAGTACGACATCGTGACTTTCCATTCCCAACAACCTCTCCAAAAACCTCCTCACCAAGTCTAGCGCACAGAAATTACTCACCCATATTTGGCTTGTTTCACATCCTTAGCTATGCACCCCTCCGCATAAACAAAATGGCCCCCTTCCTTCCCAAAACCTCGTCCATCAAGCCAGCCCGGACCCTTTCCCACAGAATACCCGATATCCGCTAGTCCCAGGGTCTGAAACATGCCCCGGTATGCACATTGTCCGCTACTGTCGTCTTCGTGGTTCCTGGGGGACTTGCGTGCGGGTGTTCGGAGAGGGTCCAGGCGGGTCGATGGGCGGGATGGGTACGGAGTGTCAATGCGAGGTGGATAGAAGGATTCTGGGTTGAAGGTGGATGGGAAGAGGTCTATTTGATCCTGAAGGGGATGAAAGGTGATATTGAGACATGGGTTGAAGGGTAACAATACACAATGAAGATATAGGAACAAGAAGGTGTATCGTGTAATCCCATGGGCTAAGTACAGAGTCGAAGCGCCCAAGTTTCTGTTCTCCATACTTCAAACAGTGGCAAACACAGAGGTCGATAGAGATGGCCTTGGTTATTGGATAAACTGTTTGCATTGTTCCTTCAGTATATGACCCCATGGCATAATGGCCGTCACTGGAGACCCTATAATGCGACCACTCTGGAATCACCCCGATATTCCTCAGCTGAATAGCCCCTATATACAAAGCAAAGGTACTCTGCAGATTCTGACACAGAGCTAACGAAACCAAGACGTCACTAGCCTAAGTATATTTATTATATTAAATCTTTGTAGACGCCGGATAGTTTGCTTTAACTTAATCAGTGCATATATTTACTTACATAACATATCAAACGGCCGGCCGAGCCGGCCTCCACCCCACCCACAGATAGTCAACCCAGTAGCCTTTCCCTCAAAAACCCACTAATCACATGCCTTTCCAAAGCCACCAACGAGAAACCAAACCAAACAAACACTACTATCGAAACAACTAGTGTCCACTCACCCGGAAATCCACAGTCACTAGTAGTTCCCCCTTCTAAAACGTCGCCTATCGTTTCCCATAGCCCCGTCCATAGTTCGCTGCTCAGACTCCCGTCGCCTGATAAGACACCAGGAAGTTGTCTATGGCCGGATAGGAAAACTACAACCCAAGAGTGCTTGCACATTCTTCGCCATCAGGAGAGGCCAACAATAGGAAATAGAGAGGAGAACGACCCGTGGTATCTGCTAATTTTGGTTCCAACCCATATTCTAGTTGTTAATCAAATATTCAATACCTTCTCTTCCCATCTCTCTCTCTCTCTCTCTCTTTCTCTGCCCATTCACCCGGCCGTTCCCGCCCCGCAGTACGGATCCGCAAGTGCATCGATAGCACCATCCCAGATACCCGCCTGTCTCGCCATCAAGTCCAAGCACGCCCATGCAGAGGCAGTGCCTCCCCACTCACGCGTCCCATCCATCTTTTCTTTTTCCCTTCCTTCATCCACCCACCACTTATCACGATATCCATCCCCCACAAAGTCCCCACCCAGCCCGAAACACCCAGAACCCCCGTTTCCCCCCTCGTAAACCTGAAACCGCCAACATCGATTCATATTCTCTCCCCAAGCTGACCTTTGCACGCACGGCACTCACCTGGTCACCCTTTTGAGAGATCCCCCTCTGGGATTGGCCACTCCGAGGAAACATTGGGAAATAAAGCATCGGGCAGACAGTGGTCCCGCGTGGCCTCGTCTCAGACAAACCGGGGGTCAATGGGGATTGGCCTAATGGCCCGGTGGGTTGCGTGATAACGATAGTTACAAGTGGATTCCGTATGTAGGAAAGGAAGCTTGGATAGGTACTCGCTAACCAGAGTTATTAATCGGTCATGGCGAGCCGCCCGGGGATTATCCAGTGGGTTCCTAACAAGCAGGTGATAGGGCCTTCGCTTTGCTTATGCTAAGACTTGTCCATGCTAGGTCTCATCTACTAACCTGCCAATATACCGAAAATAGCTTCTGGTCATGCAGTCATGCAGCTAACAAGAGATCGCCGCCTGTTTGATAAACCCAAGGTTCTCGTAACTGGCCACGCCACCGTCAGTCCGCTGGCCACTAGCATGTCCACTCCCTCGGCACCCTCAAGTCCACAAGACTCCCACAATAACCCAACATCGCAAACTCATGGGCAATTCCCATATGCCCCATACCACCTATTCCCATTGCTTCCACCATCAGACCACCTAGGACATTTCCTTTCCCAATCCTCCAGATGACAACATGAAACACCATCAACTACTACTCACTTGCCATCCCGTATACGCGCCGGTACCAAGCCTAGAAACATATAGACAGATAACCTAGCTTTTCATATTCCCAACAAGGTCCTCGTTTCATCTCTTCACCAAACTATGGCAAAGAATGGCCGAGATCCCTGGTACCTCGGGTGAGTGGCGACTAGATGAGGGGACGAATGTGAGACAAGATCGGGAAACAATTGATATGTTGACATACCACGGGATGGTAGAGCCGAGAGCATTATCCGATTTAGACCATTGACTGCATCAATGAAACTTCTAGATGGCATGGTCTCATATTGATGGACTTCATGTCGAGTTCCAATTACCCTGAATAAGACTGCCAACCAACTTGCACATAACATAACATAACCCTAACAATGCATGACCATCACCAAATGTTACACAGATAACTCTGAGTTTATATATCATGAAAACATCATTCATTCTCATGTTCATCTATATCTACGCTATAAGAAGACGCCTCCAATGTAATGTTAAGAGAGTAATAGAAAAGACGAAAGCGAATAAAACCAGCAGAATAAAAAAGACCAAGAAAAAAAAAAACCAGCAGTAAAAGATCAAACGCCCGTAGATATATGGCATCTTGAACGCATGGTATCGATGTTGTGCATCGCATGAAAAACCACAACTAGACAAAGACGTAAAAAAAAAAAAAGAAGACAATAGAAAAATCAAAGAAACTCCCTAAACCTACTCCTATACCCAAATCTTGTTCTCTTTCTAAGTCATCCAGACATCCACTCCTTCTTCAGTCAGCTGTACGCCCAAGACTCGGCTATGACCGAGCCGCCTCCAGCTCCAGCTCCAGCAACCGAATGCGCTCGCTCTGGTCCTGGGCACCAGCAGGACCCTCAACCTTGCGTTTCAGAGACTCAACCTCCTTGGTAAGACTGTCAATCTTGGCAGACTGGGCCTCAAGCAGCCTCTTGATCTCCATAAGCACATCGTGGCTAACAGGGCTAGCGCTACGGGAAGGACCAGCCGATGCATAACCAGCAGCCTGAGCAGCAGCAACAGCCGCAGGAGTCGGCACAATAGGAAGAGGAATGGGGCGGGGAGTGATGGGTGACCGGACGGGAGTGCCAGATCCAGAGCTGGATCTCGCAACAGCGGAGCTCTTGAGCGGCTGAGGTGTGGTACCAGAAGAGAAGATGACAGAAGAACGAGGAGTGGGGCGAGCAGAGAAGGTATGAGGAGCAGGAGGCTCGTCAAAGGCCGAGGGCTCCTCAGGTTCCGAAGTCGCTTCTTCGTTGTCTCTGTACTTGTTGGCCATGGCCGACATACTATCCTTCTGGTCGCGGACAGTGGACGCACTAGCAATCTTGGAGACAGCAGCTGAAGCAGCAACGACAGGTTCCTCCTTCTTGGGCTCAGGCTCACGCTTGGAAACGGGAGCGGGAGCAGGAGAAGGAGTAGCCGAAGAGGGGAGAGTGCCAGGGGCAACCTCGACAGGAGGCTGGTTGTTGTAGATAGACTCCAAGTCAATCTTCATGGGAAGGTCAGATTTGCCGTCGAACCACTCCTGGGCACTCTCGGCGGGCTTCAGGCCGTTGGCGGGAGGGAAAATATCGGCCTGGAAGGTCTCGGCACGACGGGGGACAGTGAAAGAAATAGGCTCAATGTAGCTATCGTTGACAGTCTTGTAACCGCGCATGACTTCATTCTCGTGGACATTGATACCTCTGCGAGGGACGAAGCCGATACCACGCTGGGGATCGCCAGACTTGTACTCAGTAAGGTACTCGAACTTGTCTGCCTCATATTCGTAGTAACGGATGTTGCCGTCACCCTTACCAGCCAGATACAGGCAGTTGGATCCCTCATCCCAGAAAGGCATGCAGACACCAGAGATGGAATCAAGCATAGTGTATCCGCCAATAGGCTCCTCGTTACCAGGCTCCCACAGAGCGATCTGGCGTTCACTCATCTTGGAGAAACCAGTAGTAGCAAAACGGTTGTGCTCACCCATCCAGACGACTCTGCTGTTCTTGGCACCGGCGTGACCGGCGTGCTGGGCAACGGGCTTCTCAGCACGAACATCCCAAGTAGTGATCTTCTTGTCGCGAGAAGTAGTGACTAGGAGAGTACCATTGGCATTCCAAGACATACTTTGCACGAGATCCTTGTGGGCAAGGTTCAGCTTAGCAGCGCCGCTGTTGACATCCCAAACCTTGACAGTGAAATCACCGGAAGCCGAAGCCAAAACATTGTCGGCAGCAGGATTCCAAAGCACATAACCAACCTTGCGGGTGTGTCCAGACAAAGTCGCAACGGGGGCAACGGAAGGAACCTCCTCAGCATCGGTGTAGAGAGTAAAGTCCTTGGGGACCTGCCACAAGCAGACCTTGGCGTCGTCGGATGCGGAAGCAATCACGTGGTCGTTGAAAGGGTTCCAGTCAGTGTCGAGAACAGGACCGGTGTGACCACGGAACAGAGGAATCTGATCGGGGAGCTTTCCACGCTCGTTGAGGGGAATGACGGCGAATGCACCACCACCGCTGGACTCCCAGTTGACGGAGAGATACTCGGGGTTGGCCTGTAGGACAGATACCGTTAGGACTACAATTACGAATAGGTGATATACAGTGTATTTCGAAGTGAAATGCTAGGATTGTGGAGGATATCGTTACATATGCAGGTGTCACGAGACCGCAGTTGGCTGTCGGTCGTGTCCACTGCATATTATAAACTTGCGCGATTACAAATGGGGCATTGCGCAGTCGGTTGGGTTAGGCAGTCGCAAACTAAGAAGAATTTGTCTGAACCAATCTTTTAATGGTTCAATTAGATCGCGAGGATCTGCCCAACCTCGGTATCGTGACACTATGCCCCGCGTGTGCTGGGTTCAAATCGTCCTCGGCTGTGCCCCTGACAGGCCTTCACCAGTAGACAAAGTCATGAGTTGCTCACCTTGATCAAGTTGGAATCCCAAGCATTGCGACTGATGTGCAGGTTATCGTAGCAAAATTCCTTGCGCGTCGATTTGCCAAAGACGTGGCCTACAATTGCACAACGTGGCAAATCGTTAGCTTTCTGGTCAAGATGTCAAACTGGAGCTTAATCTGGGTTCCCTCCGCATCAGAAGTCGACACCATCAGGTGCTACAGAGCCAATGGAGGGGGAAAACACAAGACTTGAAAGCAGTATTATATTTAGATGTCCACTACTTACGGAACTTTGACGCTCGCACAAACCGGCCGGACATTGTGAAGAATAGGTTGAATTTGATGGGTATATGTGTGGTTGTCAGGATGGTTGAGTTGAAAGCGACTGTCGGGCTGTCGAGAAAAGAAGCAGTTCGGGCGACACGAGAGCTATCGAAGCTAGGTACAACTTTAGGGGGTGACAATTATAGCGAGCAATGTTTAGAGAACAGGGGGGGGTAAAGAAGCAGATAGAGCACACAAGCAAAAGCCTGGGTCTTGTTGTGTGGAGACAATGGTTCCCTGCCACAAAACTTGGGCGAATGAGTGAACAAAATTGATGGATGCTGATGATTCTAGCGACGATGGGTTGAGATGTGTGTAAGCTAGTAGGCTATTGAGAAGTAGTTGGTGTATTATAACGGATGGTAAGAATTTGGGTTTAAAAAAAATTAAGAGAAAACTCAGTCGTAAATTCTAGATTCTCGTAAATCTAGATAGATGCAGATGTACCAAAAAATGGTGTTGTAATGATGTATGATTAGCAAAAAAAAAAAAGTACGCAAGCTCCTATATCATGGGTAACTAAAAAGAAGAAAATATCAAGAAAGAAGAAGAAAACTTGAAAATTAATTTTAAGTCACGACTGCGTCGTTGTCAGATATTAAAACAGGAAACTACATTAGCCTCAGCCTTGTCGTAAAAACGGCAGCAGCACATATTCGAAACTGGAATCTACGGAAAGGGGGTTTGATCACGACAGTGGAACTCTTGGAAGGTGACTACCCCCGAAAACATCCTGATTGGAAAGAAGTTATTTTCGTTGACATACTTCTCGTCAGGTACCTGGCCGGCGAGTGCGTGCGTTCCTGCAACTTTGGGGGAAAACTGCACAGATGCAATGGCAGGAACGAGGGTAAAGAAGGCTTCGAATTCCGGGAGCGAAGCCTATGGAAGCCCAAACCCCACGATATGGCTTCAACTTTTGTAAATGAGAAGCGGAGCATCAGTGGTGCAATGAAAGCTGGAGGATTCCCGCAAAACAATGGCTTCAGGGGCTACGGAGGATTAATTTTACAAGGTGGGCTGGTTGTGATTACAAGGCCCCGCTGTTGCTCACGATGGGAATAACTTGTGGTTGCCGACGGTTCCCCTGGATTCGCAAGACCCAATTCAATTTCGACATCAAGATTTTGATGCATGGGGCGGAGGCGGGAGCTCCGGGGATAGCAACTAGGCTGGCATTGGGGAGATAAATGTCTCGTACCTGACTCATGTCTCACTGATGGTATGCTCTAGTAGTATTGTTTGGATATGCGCGGGATTGTTTGGTTTTTACGCTACTCATGCCAATGCACAACCAAAGCATACGTTGCAATGCATCAACGCCGAGCATCTATCGAAACCCTCTTAAGACTCAATGGTGTAGCAAATCAAAGCACGTTGACAAGCCTTTAAGCCATGTAACTGATCTCCCAGATAGGCGCCGGGTTTATTTACTCGCGAGTTATTATTATACACGTGGAATCCGTTTCAATACAACTGTTTTTTACTGAAGTTATAGAGTAAGGGTTCGTATCGTGGATATAGGGTACGTTAAAATACAACTGCCTTCAATAACTTCTTTCGTTAGTTCTTCAATAAGTTCTATAATAACTCCACTAGTGACGGCTCGATATTCTGTCCTGAACTTGACTTGGGATCTTTTTCTTAAATCCCGTCACCATTTGCCACCCAGCATTCCGTCACTACCCTTTATCATATCTCATAATATTATAAAAATACGGTGTTTTTTGGTAAACCGCCCGTTCCATAGTTGACCCTCGTTTGGAGCAGCCCTCACTTTACACTTCACCTACTGATCGAGGCCAGGCCATAAAATATGATTTTGTAAGCATTTGAAAAAAAAAAAAATTGAAAAAGAAACAATCGGCCGGATTTGTTAGCTCGCTATCACATGAATATTGAATATGGAATAGACGGACTCGGTTAATAGCTCAGAAACAAGGTGGGCATTTTCATGTGTTGTGATGCTCCAGGCAGCGATTTGGATAGTAGCTCCGTGATGCGAGTACGACAAAAATAGAGATCTACTGCTTTAGGTGGTTGCTAGTGCCCGCCAGGATTCAGAATCAAGTCAAAGGGACTATAATGATGTGGAGTAAGAAGTCTAGACAAATCTTTGCGGATAAGGCTTTCTTCCTAACTGAGTTAGTCACATTCCCGTAAATTGTAAATATATTATGTTCGTAGATATATGTAAGCAAAAATCCGGCGTTGTTTACGTCTAACACTATCCAGATCTACCCGTCCCGGCAATATAAATGGTATCTGTGGATGTTATATTCAAGACTATAGGACAGCATAGTTACCAAACTGAATACACTTAGATAGGCAGACACACTTATATCTTTCATATAATGCAAATGGCCTAGTGTTACTATAACACAAGACCATGAGCATGAGGTGCATACTATAATTATATAGTATTTAACACTCTACCAGGTCCCCTGTGCAAAAAAAAAAAGAATTATTGTCACAACTGATTATACCTTCCGCCTCGGCTCACTGCCAACCGATATGCCCGCCAGTTCTACTCACGTCCAACTCTCCACTTGTTCCAAAATTCTGGCGATGGTTCCCCAATGAAGAAAATCCCACGCAGAATCGGCGTACTGTAGGCCGCCTTGGGCAGTTGTGGGCTCTTGTGTAATATTTAATTTTGAGGTCTATAGGGCTAACAAGTGAGTGTATGAGGTAACTCTAAAATAACGATGCATAGAGACGGAGAAGTGTCAGCCGTGAGAAAATAGAAAATATATCAATTGCCTAGTGATACTAGCCAATGAAAGATCATCCTGATGCGTGTTATTCACTGACCAGCAAATATGGAAGACAGTGGGCCGAATGAGGGTTGATCCACACATGACTGAGGCTGGGAAAACATGGAATACTATATAAGTACCATGGTGACTACGCAAGAGTTAATCATCACCGTGTAGCTGTGTGCATCCTCTGATTGATTGAAGCATTAATATATTCCATCTTCATTTCCATGACCCTTCGTTCATTGCTGGCCCGAGTCGGCCTTAAACCAGTACCATACAATATCGCCATGTGCATATGTGCATCGTTACTGGTATTTCTTTTTGGGTGAGTTAGCCAAAAGGCACTACTGAGTACACATTGATAAATTAACTATTTAATACTAGCTACGACAACGGCAGTGCTGGATCTATCACACAAATACCTCAATTTTTAGACCTCATGGGCGACATGTCACCAAGTCTCCATGGCCTAGTAGTATCAAGCTGTCTTCTAACAGGTGCATTCTCTGCCTTCTTTGCCGGAATCCTTGCTGATAAATATGGCCGAACTAAAATCATGTCAATAGGTGCCTGCATCGATGGAATGGGTGTGGCTATTGAATGTGGAGCGCCAAAACTATCGGTGTTTATCGTGGGCCGTCTTATCAAAGGAATTGGTGCTGGCTTGTACTTAAGCACTGTATACGTTCAAGTCTCGGAGATGGCACCCTCTCGCATTCGTGGTCCTATGACGTCACTGCCCCAGTTCGTCATTGTCAAGGGCGTAGTGACTGGATACTTTCTTTGCTATGGTACATCTCAAATGAAGGGCAGTATGTCGTGGCGTTTACCATTGATTGTGTCGTCATCATCTGCTTTTATAGTTGCCGCAATTTGTACGCTAGTTGTTCCATCACCTCGCTGGCTTTTGGCCCATGGGAAGATTGATGAAGCTAGGCAAGTCATGCAGGATCTCCAGTTTGAGGATTACGAATGCCAAGAGATGCTCAATCAGTTCGAGGATCAAGGGTGCCAAAGGACTCAAGCTTCTCTCAAGACAGAATTAAAACAGCTACTAGCCGCAGGTCGGCTCTCATTTGCTCAGCCATACAGAAGGCCTACCCTTTTTGGGTGCTTTCTGTTGGGAATGCAGTCCTTTTCGGGTATCGACGGTGTGCTCTTTTATGCCCCAACTATGTTCAAGCAGGCGGGGCTGAAGTCCACTCAGTCGTCATTTCTGGCCTCGGGGATGTCTGCTGTAGTTATATTCATAGGTACAATGCTGGGTACGATCTGGGCGGATGAATGGGGAAGGAGAGCCTGCTCAATTGTCGGTGGAATCCTGCAGGCTCTTGCAATGCTCGTTATGGGAGTACTGTACGCTGCAGGCCAGGTTCATGATGATGGCGGCGCTGGAAGATGGGTGGTAATCATGATGGTATATGTATTTGCTTTTGTCTTTAGTGCTACTTGGGCTCTATCGTTCAGGACATACGTGGTCGAGAGTCTTCCGCGCAAAACCCGCGCTGGAGCATCCAGTTTAGCTCAAAGTATGGCTTGGGTATGTGTAACAAGAATACCCCGATCAAGATGAACTCTAGGACTACACTAACTCAGGAGAGTAGACTACGAACTTCACTGTGGCTCTCATCACGCCAGTAATGTTAGCGGCTGCCTCATATGTAGCATATTTTTTCTTTGGGATTCTTACCGTTATCACAACCATCGTGATTCATTACTTGATGGTGGAAACGCGGGGTAAAAGTCTTGAATTGATTGAAAAGGAGTATCTTGGAACGGCTACAAACAATACTTCTAGTACTGTAGCATCTAGTGCAGAGCCCTCTGTACTGGTAGTCGCGGTGGCCTAAAATACGCTTACATAAATAGCCGTGAGAACATATAACTATAGCTATACGCCCTGAGCCTTTTTTTTACCATTTATTACAGTCTGTTACACATGGGTTAATGCCCCTGTTAGAAAATAGCCCCATCTGCTAGCGAAGCCATATTATATTTAACACATTATGTTTTGCTGTTGTTGGCCCCACTTAATTTTACCGGTTATAACAAGCTTAGTGTGTCACCTGATCCACCAAAACTGGTTTTCCAACCAATAGGAAGCTCGGAAAAAACATAGATCACACAAAGTAGTATGGGCTCTAAGCCAGACTAGGTACCGTCCAGAAGGGCCGCACTGAGAGTTGGGGATGACGGCTAGCTCAACTATCATTGTTTTGAATCTGCACGCTATGATAAATTCACACCATGAGGCCATCTATCTTTTGCGGACAAGCGGGATCCTTTAAAATCCGAATTATGCAATTATGCCAGAGCTCAACCCGGGGATTCAATGTTCAACCACTATCTAGAACGAAAAACTCTTGCACAACGTGGGAAGCCGTGACTTGATCTTTATGATAATCACAAAGCCTTTATCAATATAACTATTCCAATAATATCCGCTCTTATCACAACCAATACACAGAAAATCCAGATTCGCTACGGACATCACACTTCCGCGGGTGGCCTTCGCTCTGGCTTTGCCGCCATTCTAAAAAATTGCACTTAGCCATATTTTAAGCTTTATTTAATATATATACACCTTACCAAAAATAGCCTGTCTCAACATATCCAGAAACACTAGTGCCTATGTGCCCCATCCCGTTGGGCCAGATAGCTTACTCATAAGGACCCGATGATATGGGGGGTGTCCTTTGAATTGGCCATTAGTTCCCCTTGCCGTGATCAAAAATAGTATAGATCGATCTCTAGCTTCAGATGACATTGTATAGTATGAGCTAATCGGAAATCTAGCCCTTCATAGCGTCGCTCGAGTGACTGCACTGCTATTTGGTATGTACTTAACCCGGCTGTTATCCCCTTCGATTTTCTTCAACCAACGTACTTTTGAACCCCCTTCTTTCGCCCACAAGATTTTATTGTCTTCGGGATAGAGTAGAGTTTCCAGCTCGGTATGGCATCTATCTCCTGACTAGTATTTTAAAATACGATTACTAACAAAGCCTTGTCAGGATATAGATCTGTATAAATCTTGATTTTCGTTTTCTTCCAAGACTGAGATCACTTCTATCATTCTTTTTGTTGGTTCTCAGTAAACATAATCAAAATGGTTTCTTCTCAGAAAAGCACAGGCAAACCTCAGGAGACGAACGTCTCTGCTTCCACTCGTTTTACTACTCCCACTCACTCCATTTCTCTCTTTGGTTACGCCCCTATCACCTCAACTACCCTCTCTAATGTTTCTGCTGGTAGTATTGGCGCTGGTTCTGATATAGCTGCTGCTACTATATCTGAAACTACCCAGACTGCTGCTTCTATTGTTGATACCCCAACTGTTAATACTCCTGTCCATAGCCCTGACACTACTTCTGCGGCTTCTTCTACTACTTTTGATACCATTATCACCTCTACTTTGCCCATGAATACTACCCTCAATACCACTATCCTCCCGTTCCGGATGGGCACTATCCCCCGCGACTCCCACCGGAGCTTCGTCGAACACAATGGCGGCCCTAACTTAATCACTCCTCCTCCCGACACCCCTCGTAATCCTTACCCCACTCCGCCTGGATATGATAACATTCCTACTCTAGCAGAGGCATCAACTTCGTCGGCCACAGGCATTCCCCCCGCGGCTCTTCGTACAGCCCTTGAGGATTTGGTCCGAAGTATTGGTCGGGGGGCTGCCCGTGACATCAACCCCAAGGACTTCCCCTATTTGACTCATCCTCAGGTCAACATGGTATTCTCGTCTGATAAAAAGGGAAAGGGCAAAGAACGTGCTGCTGTCTCAGCTATTGAGGGCCTTAAAGATGATGGTGGAAATGACACCGCCTCCAAGACTACTGAGAGTGCTAGGTACGCCCGCGACCAGCTAAAACGCAAGACGCCTAAAAGTCTTTCGTTTGGTGACCTTGGCAAAGCCTTGCATCTTATGAAGAGTCACATCAAGGATAAGATGAATGGTAAAAATAGCCCTCGGATGGATCATCGCCAAGCCGAGTCTCCCATAGGTGCTGCCAGACACGAACACGTCGATCAAATGCCGTCATCCTCCTACCGTTTCTACAAAGTAATTAATGATCCTTGCAGCGACCGATCAACCGCCCATACCAATGGGGTTTCTCAGAACTCTCAAGGTATTAAGAGATCGCTGCCCTATCAGCACCCCGTCCGTCCAAAATTATATAGGTCTTCTCGTGGCACCAGGATTACTGTCCCTGAGAATCCAGGCCAGACTTTGTCATCGGCAACAGCCGGTGTACCACCAGTGGTCCAGACACCTCATGGCACTACTAGTACCAGTGGTTCACGGGTCCCGTATCAACAGAACAATCGGCAGATCTGGTGGGATCGCGGAATGAGCGAACCCAGTAATCAGCCACGTAGCAGCGTGAATGGGACTGATACGGATTGGAGTTTGACTAGTGGAGGTCTACCGGATCGTCTTATGACAGGCGGGAATCGTCTTAAGGGCCATAAAGGTCACGCCCTCAGTGATATTTTGTGTCTAGAGGCCTCTTTTAATCGCCGATCAATTCCTAGGACGTTGTGGACTGATATGGTTCACGGTAGGCCGTGGGGTCCTGCTCCCAGTTACTCCGGCTGTTTGAATTCCAACCAGGAGAGTGGCCAGGATCACTATCGTCTGCAATCTGAGGGTACTTGGCTAGACCTGAATGACGTCCCTCTTGAATACACTCGGACCGAAGAGTCACAGTCTAGCCAGACTGGACAGACTGAACAACAACCTAGAGTCCGCCATACTGTTATTCGCTGGGCTGGAAGTGAGTCCATTGACTGGAGAACCCCTCGGGCTGTGCGACAGATGCAGGAAGGGATGGGGCTTGGTTCTATTCCCCCGGAAGTGGTGAGCCCGACTCCGTATAATACTCCTGTGGGAACTCGTCAGCCGAGTCTGGAAGTCGCTACTATTGACGAGGATAAGTCTAATGTCTATGAAGAAGACGATGATGATGACGACGAAGACGACGAAGACGACGACGACGAAGAAGACGAAGAAGAGGATCCTCATAGTCACAATGGGAACCTTGATACCGACGGCGATGACGACGACGATGGTGATGATAATGACGATTATGACGACAGTGATGATGACTTGGACAACCTAGGCACTTCTGGCGCTGATTATTGCACTAATCCTGTTTTTAAAGAGCTATGGTAGCTCCCTGACAAGGCACCCAGAAGAAACCCGCCATTCATCTATTGCCCAACTTTGACTCCATCGCACCAAATACCCTCGATCTTCGTTAAACTACATGCTTCTCGGGACTCCCCGTTTTCTCCCCCGGACTGGATGGAATATTTGAAGAAGATGCGATTTATGGAATGAGTATGAGTGTGAGTTGAAGCTGATTTCGTCTTGTTTGATTGTTTTATTATTTTATTACTTTGGCTTTAAGTTCTTGGTTTAACTGTTCTGCTCTGATCTCTTATTTATCATATTACAGTTTTTTTGCTCATTTCTTTTATACATATTTTTGTAATCTTGTCGCAGCTGGTGAAAAGAATAAATCTATTTTTTTTGGGGAGGTTTTATTTGGCATTAAAGTATAGTATAATACACCTGCTCTGCTCATAAGTAATATATCATGGCCACAACTATAAACAGAAAACTCTCACTCTTCACTTATCCTACTCATCCTGCGTCACAATATCAACCATCATCCGATTCCCCACCGCCGTC
The DNA here is from genome assembly GCA_001640685.1 of Catunica adiposa. NCBI lineage: Eukaryota > Fungi > Ascomycota > Sordariomycetes > Microascales > Ceratocystidaceae > Catunica > Catunica adiposa. The sequence continues at coordinate 27,664 of LXGU01000184.1, forward strand.
GCCTCTGGAAATCTCGGCTCAAAAAACTTCTGCGTACTGACAAACCTCTCCCGCCACATATCAAAATGCCCCAAATTAACACACTCTGCCCACCCTCTAGCCGCAAAAGTAAACTCCAAATCATCGGACCGATACGTATGATCATTCACTGCCGTCAACATCGCATTCTCCAACAACTCCTGCGAGCAAAACAAATGCTCCACCACCCCAAGCCAAATCCGGAACAGCGGCGTGCTACACAACATGTGGTCATACGGGACAATCCCCAGTTGCGCCCAGCAGTCGACCATGGCAAGAAGGGACAAGTGATTGTTGGGACGTGGCGGCTCCTCCACGATGTTTGCTGACGACGGAGATGGTGGCGGGGCACGCAGTGTGAACTTTTCAAGAAGATCGCCCCGAAGCATGGGCTTTCGGGACCATTTTGGAGCATCCGCCGGGCCAAACACCTTCTCCTTCGCCGCTAGCACTCTCTTGCGCAACGCGTCAATGTCGCCCACAACCATCAGCTTGTAAAGATCGGTGACTGATGAGGCATACTGAGTAATCTGCTTGCGAGCCTCCGGGTTGAGGATGGCCAGTCCAGCGTACACGTGCCATTTGGCGCTGTAGATCCGAAGCATAATGTTGATCTTGACATTTTCGATACCACCGACGTACCGCGCTGAGACCCACGGGAACTCCCGCTCCGCGTGCCAAGCTTTTCCCATGCTAAGAAACGCGACATGCGTGACTGCTTGGGTATCCGCGGTGATCCGGTCATGCTCCTTAGCAGACAAATAAACGATTTTGGACTTTAGACAGCTAAACAAAGTCTCGATCTTCTTCAGGGACGTATCGGAGGCCCGATGCTGGATTAGGACAAGCGGCATACCCTGGGGGTTGACCTTGGGACCGTGAAGACTGTGGCAAGATACAATGTCGACATCTGTAGGCAGATATTTCTCAAAGGCGCGAACTTCGGGGTCCTTGCACGAGGTTTGCCCGCCGACGATGGCGCCAAGTTTGGTGGACGGGCCGTACTGGGCGATGACGGCGCCGATGTGAGCGGCTTCGACGCTGTAGATAATGTAGTCGCTGGCACGTGAGACCAGGTGGCCGTTGCGGCAAATCTCTATCGTCTATAGGACGAAAAGGCCTGTCTCAGCGAGTATTCAACATGAAGAGGAGTGGTTATACGGAGGACAGAATACATGGGGAACAAAAAGAAGACGTCACGCTTGTGCAGAGGGAGATTGACTTCGGATCAAGACACAACACTACGTGCTACGGCTTCTCCGGAAGCATCATCACCACACTTCACGATTGTTGGTTTTAAGTATAAATACAAAGGGAAGAGGTGTTTGGGGCCGCAAGGGATGGTGAGCACCGTACAGTTCCAGCAAACTCCTCTTTAAGGCTGTCGTACTTTTCCTCTCTATCACAAGCCATGATTCTACGCAGAGGGAAATACAAAAGCCAAGGTCAATATTAAGATCGATTGGTTGGAGTGAAGCCTGTAAAGTCTTTATTTTCATGTTAGCAAAACATGTCTTTATCCACAAGGAAGTTAAACCAGAAGGATAAGGGAATTCGCATCAGACAAAAGTTTGTTAAGGTAGCAAGCGTTGACATCATCGATAGCCTGCGCCAATGCCAGGGCCAGAATGGTTACCCGGCGTGGCAACAGACAGTACTCGAGCCAAATGCGCTCTAGTCATCATCGCGAGGAGGTGGTTGTTGATTTAAAGCATCAAGGACTTACCAAGTATCGTTGACTGCGGGCGCAATCGTAACCGAAATTCGGCCGATTGCCCATGTGGTTTGGGAGAAGTAACTCACCTCCAACCCGCAGCAGAAAGGCGCTGAGCATACATCTTGCCCATATCGCCCATACCAATAAGGCCGACCGTGAAGCCGGCCGCCTTCATCTCCGCTTCGCTAGCCATTTTGTTTAAATGGTTTGAGCGAATACCGATGCGAGAGATGGAGATGAAGATGAAAAGAAGAGAGGAATAATACGCAGAAACCAAAGAGGGCGGGCGTGCTCTTTATACTAGTTGGTGAGACGAAAAAGTTACCCGTGAATTTTTTCTTGCTGGCGACGATTGCTACAAAGTGGGGCGCTTGCGTCCAAATCTCTCTACATAATCTACCAATAAGTGGGGTCGTTACTGCAGCTGCCACCAGGTGGGGCGCCCTGACAGAAGTACATGCTTGCTGGGGTCTGCCCCACCATAGCTCCACTATCGTGAACATTCAACTCTCAACATCGTGCAACCACCAGATATCCCAGCTTTCCCAAAGCTCACCAATCATGAGGCTAGGCCAAAAATCATTACATAATCGTCAATATCTTATATCAACCACCATATCCACAAGCCTCTCCAGCAACCACCGTAACGCAGTCGTCAACCGAGACCATTCACATCATGGCCCTCTACGCTTTAGGGTCTAACGGGAACGGCCAGCTCGGCGTTGGACACCGTGACGATATATCCGTTCCACAGCCAGCACTATTTGCCTCCCCGCCGGCTATTTTGCAAATCCGTGCTACTGCTTCTGGAGGCAATCACACACTTGTGCTTGCTGGGCCTACTGATCAGCCTCGTATATATTGTTCTGGTCTGGCCACGGCTGGTGCCTGCGGTCTCAATACCCCTGCTGACTCCGTTCCAAACTTTCGGCCCATCATGATGTTCCCGGCAAACAAGGTGCCCTCAGACGAAAGTCAACCTGGCTGTGGAGTCCCCACACACATCGCAGCTACCTGGGATGCCTCAATAGTCGTTATGGACTCTTTGCGTGTCTACACCCTGGGTTCCGGCAGTAGAGGAGAGCTCGGTCTCGGTGGCCTACCAGCTGAGATTCTCAAGTCATCATCAGCTACCCGGATCCCCAATTTCCCCCCCCCTGGAACCAGAATTGTAGACATCACTGCTAGTATGGCCCACGTTGTCATAGTCCTGGATGATGGCCGTGTCTTCGGTTGGGGCAACGGACGCAAAGGACAACTTGGTGAACCCCTCGATGGCTCTATCAAGACTCCCCGACAAATCACTACGCCCGAATCTTTCCACTCCATCCGAGCCGTCGCTGGCAAGGAGTTTACTATCTTGCTTAGCTCCGACCACAAGGTTCATGTTCTTGGCGGTGACAAATGGGATATCAAGACCAAAGCGCCCAAATCCCTTCCCGATTGTATTGACATCCGCGCCGGCTGGGGCAACGTTATTGCCCTTCATTCCGATGGCAAACTCACCGCGTGGGGTCGCAATGATCATGGACAACTTCCTTCGGATAACATTCCGCCAATCTCTCGTATCGCTGTCGGTAGCGAACATGCCGTATGTGTGACAAAAGATACCGGCGACGTCATCTCATGGGGCTGGGGCGAACATGGGAACTGTGGGCCCGGCGCTGACGATAAGGGGAATGTCTCCGGGACTGTCAATGTCATTGCTGACCATAAGAACATTCCTAAGGAATTAACAATCAGTCATATTGCTGCTGGTTGCGCTACTTCATGGATTAATCTTATTCCAGTTTCCTCGTAGTCTGTATCTAAAACTGTAGAAAATAAAAGAGCAAAAGCCCGTGATCTCCAATATCCCATTATCACTGTAACCCATAAAACAGCCCCAATTTCTCCACATCCGCCAACCTCTGAGTCGCCGCATATTCCTCCGGAGCTTCTGCCGCTCCATTCCGCCGTTCTACCACCGCCTTATCCAACTCACCCGTTGCCACCGCATTCACCTCTCCCGTAGCATCCCACCCCACCACGCCCCCAAACTCATCCCCACCTTCATTCTCCTCCTCCCCTTCCTCCAATCTTACCGGCTCCCACCCATCATCCGCCACAAACAGCCCATCCTCCTGCGCTGCAAAACTCGCCCTCGGCACAACGCCCTGACTCATCTGCGGCCTAATATCAAAAAACCCCTGTGTTCCCCTTGACCCCACCGGTGCCACTGGTGGCCCCATCGACGTAATAGCCGGCTGCAATTCCTTTTCCCTGTCCGCCCTCCTCACTGTCACCCGGGCCTCCGGCGCTGTCCGGACATTTTGTTGGGCACTTGACGTCTGCGCCGACAACTGGGGGTACGCAGAAGCAGCCGCCGCCACTTGGTCTTTCTTCCTACGAGAGATCTTGGTGCCTGGAGCCCCGCGTTCTCCAACTGTCATTAGGAGGAATTCACAGTTGATGGCGTCAGCTTCGTAGGTGAAGCGGATGGGACGTTCGGGAATGGAATAGCGGGCGCGTAGGTCAACATTCAGGGCGCCCGCATGCTGGACGACAGCACGGAAGTCGCGGACGGATACAATGATGTGGAGGGCATTTTCAACTTCGAGGTCGTCAAAGTCCTCAATGTCAATGGCGATGCTTGTTTCGAGAGGTTTCTTGAGTACTTCATCGGCCTGTAAAGGTTTCTCGGTATAGCAATCAAAATTCATTTGCTCGCCATCAGAATGGATATCTAGTAACTCAACTCCTGGACTAAAGTGTTCCAAAATCTGACGGAGGGACCGACTGGGGATTGACCATCGGTGATGCGCTTCCTCAATATTGAACCGGGCGTGAACAGGCGTGGCACCTTCAAACATTAATCGGTGGGTGGCAGTACATCCGTTGCGGAATACCATGCGAACGATCAGGCGACTTTTGACATAGGGCCCGTCTTCAATAGTCACAGAGCAATGGTCAATGGCCCCTAATCGTTCGCCCGGGCCATCCTTCGCATCACCGGTCCCTCCGGATGCCGAAGATCGTGACCTGAAGACCGAAATCAAGACACGAGAATACAGTCGGCAGTAAAACTTGTCGCTAAGGCTCTCGGTGATCCCATTAAATTTATACTTGGAAAAGAACCGAGCGGTGTTAAAGGAAAAGCATGAATATGCGGACTTGGTGGGGTTGATGGCCGATAGCATGAACTAAATCGTTAGTTTCCACAGCTGTTAAGAGTGTATTACCTTCACTTACTCGGTCCTTGGTCGCCTCTAGTGATACCTCATCACAGAATTTACTGAGACACATCACCGAATCGCGCAGCCCTGCGACACCATCTTCACTTAACGTAAAGGCCAGAACCGGTGTTGTCGTCTCAGCCTCGCGTGGTCTCATGGCCATTGTTGTAAATTTTAGAGGGGTAGAAGATTGAGATATGCAGATAAAATTACAGAGAAATGTGTAGTAAAAAGTCTTCAGGCTATTTTGGGTGGTTATTGCTTAATCTGGATATTCACAATCTCACGTGCTGCACCATTATGGTGGTGACTTCTGTTTTAGGTTATTCTGTTTTCGGGGCGTGGCATTAGTGATGCTGTTGATTTTATAGATATCGTGAGAGGGGTGTACTGTCATGGAACTATTATACTCCCTACTAAAGAATTTTTAATTTGAATATCGGGTTAGTTATTTTATGTATTTTGAGGCTATGACAATATGTATTTACGAATGTACTTTTACTTTTGAAGTCAGTTTCATACAACCTATGGGCACATGTAGGGTTATGACATCACATGAGTTAATACAAATAGGGTTTAGCTTACCCATAAGGAGCAAGGATAATTATAACTTGAAAAGCTTCATTTTGTATATACAACTTGAACGAGCTTAAGGCAAAACAGTATCAACGTACGATAATGCCAAATTAACAAAAAGACTATCTGTAATAATGAATACAAGAAAAATCAAAATGAATGAATAATGCAACCCAAATAAAACAACCACCAATCCCATTGCTTCTACTCTTCTAGCAACTAGTAGAGCACTATTATTTATTATACGCAACACCAGACGATCTTCTCAGTCTTTTGCTTGGTCGATACAGAGTTGAATCGGGCTCCGCCTTGACAGCTGGCGTCTTAGTTTGTTGGCTATCTTCCCGCCCTCTCGCATCTGGCCTCCATGACGATAGATTCAACCTGTGATTTCGATTTTCTTCATATTGCTGCCCAGGCAAAGGCAATGCTACTGAGCTGGGAGCTGCAGCTCTGGGGCTCGAGTTTGCGAATCTGGTATTGTTTGCTTCAATACTAGCAAGGCCATAGACGACTTTATTGTTCTTATACTGACCCCCAAAATGCAAAGATCTGGAGGTTAAGTTTCTGGGTTGTCGCACTGGTAAGATAGCCCCGGAAATTTGGGACCATGTCTGGACTGAGACCAATATCCTCAGCTGCTCGGCTGTCGTTGTCATAAACTTCCCACCGCAGGCCACCAACGTAACCATACCTTCTTCCCAAGCTTGGTGAATTCTGGTGGGCAAGCTAACCCCAAATTGACTAATCGCTTGGGACATAGCGTGATAACCAATATCGAGAGGTGTATGGCCATTGAAGTTGGTAATGTTCAAAATAGGCTTTTTGTCAAGTACAAACTTCAAAGATTGGAGAGTCTTGGCTGTTGGTCGAAACATGGCATAATGAAGTAATGTATTCCCTACAGCATCTTGAACTGGAACCGTTGAAAACGGTACCTTGTTGTAGATGTACTCGAGGACTTTGAGTAATCCAAACCCGCAGGCCTTGTGGGTGGCATGGAGTTTGATCCGTGGATTCAGCATCAAGTCGGCACCCATGATCATCAGCATTATGGCAACGTCTTCGTGACACGCATCAAGTGCCAGGTACAGAGATGAGATACGGTTGACATTGGGCTCAATATCTCCCTGGACAACATTGTCATCGTAAAGTATCGTTTGGAATGCCACCTTCAGTCTGCCATCGTCGGTGCTTTTGATTACAGACTGGGCATCAACATTCTCGTTCGGGTCAGCACCAGCACCAAGTAACATCCGGACTGCGTCAGCATTGCCCCTCCAACTAGCCCACATTAATGGCGGTAAATCTCCACGCTCAGACTCCTAGACTGCGAGCGACGGAGCTCCAAACCAAGAAGTACCCTGATAAATATTAGCTGTAGGTTGCTGTCCATGAGCAAGGCAAACTTTGATACCCGACAACGAGTTAATCTTGGCACTGATACGTAAGGCGGATGATTTTTCGATTTGGCGGTTCAAAACATAGATTCCGGGAATGATGATAGCCCGCATACGTTTGCAAGTGCCCGCAAACGAGAGGATATCCAACCATCGCGATGGCCTCTCATTGGCGCCAAACTTTCTCATCGAAAATCTGCGATGTGTCGGTAGGTCTGACAGTAGAAAGTTGCAGATCTTCTCAATCATATCTAGAGGTGCATTCTTGAGACTGCATGGTGAAGACTCTATGTCGGGAGAGGGATCGCAGCGCTCTGTCAGTTTATCAACGGCCGGTTTGAAGGGGAATCTAACGGACCGGGGCGGCGGGCGGGGGAACGAAAGCGCTTTTATCTGTCCCTTAGAATTTGTCGGATAAATGATTCCAGCGAGAGTAGCAGCTGAATTCAGGACTGGAGGGTCAAAATCCATAGGCGAGGCCGGGCCTACAGGCTTGATCTCAACATAGTAACCTTGATCCTGACAGTCGGATTGACACCTATTATACAATGCCCGAATTGACGATGTCTGAGAAAATGACATTTGTGGCATCATCGGCTCAAACAATGGTTCTGGAGGGCTTGAAATTGGAGATGCCTGCATTATAGGAGCTATGAAATGCAAAGGCTCGATCGGCGATGAGTCCATGGCTATATCTGATTTACTGAAAGGGTTATTCGGCACTGGAATTGTAAATGTAAATAACTCTTCAGTAAGACTAGATTCAGACATAGTCGAGTCTTTATGGTGGTCGATAACTGGGAACGGGCGCTTGCGGCACCTTTGCTGAGCGTGCTCGAAAGTCTTCGGAAAATCAGCCATACTTAAAGGACTAAAAAGGGAATAAATGAACCTATAAAACGTGAACCTGTATAATGATAGGTTAAGTGATGTGAAGTGGTTAGCTAAAGATGAGCTATAAGTACCTCCCCCGATAGGTTAATGAGAATAACGACTCTGAGGAGAGGAGGATTATCGTTGATGTGGGTATATGAAGGATATAGAGATATCTATAGATGGCTTGGTTATGACATAAACATCGCCAGTGCCCCCAAGAAAGGCAGCGGCATCAAAAGTAATGCTTATATATGTTATTTCCAAATTATATATAATTCAATTAAGCAGTGTTTCCTAATTGGACAAATACTCCCAAGTCATACAACTTCCCTCTGTCCTCTTGATCCCACCTCTTGACTTGCTTAAACCCAAACTTCTTCAGCACATTCGCACTCCGATCGTTTGTCATATCAATAACCGCCACAAACGCTTCGTCCACTGTATCTCCTTCCTTGACACTCACACCAGTGGCTCCGCCAACCACGGCCGTATGCGGGTCAATTTCCACCTCTGTCTCCTCCCTCTCTAACGCCCACCATGTAGGCAGCATTGCCTTCAACACCTCTGTCGCATAACCTTTCCCCCAATACTCCTTTTTTAACATGTATCCCAATTCTGGCCATCCCTGGTTGCCCACCCTCCGATAATTCCCCACGGTCCCTACAAATGATCCAGTGTCCTTGACAAAGACTACCCAGTTCCAGGTTTCTATGTCATTAGGTGGCAGCCAGGCAGACATGGATTTCCGGGTGACGTCCAGGTCGGCGTCGACCTGGCCAGCGGAGGACCAGACCATGACCTCTTCTTGAGTGCGCAAGCTGTGGATATCGGCCTCATGGGAGGAAGTAGAAGGGGCAATGCGGAGGCGGGAAGTTTCGATGATAGGCCGAGCCGATGGTGCCGGGTACGGAACCTTGGGGAGCTGAGTTTTAACTTTAATTTTGGTAGCCATTTTGGGATCTAAAGTACCCGTAGAAGTACAACAACTAATGTGTTTGAGATGTAGAAATGACAGTTAATGTTAAAGTGAGAATTGTTACTAGCTATGGTGCTGAGTCTTAGTAGGGACTTTTGTCTATTTATATTGTACATCCGGACATTCAGGATGAACAAACTCCCATGTCATGAGTCAACGTGACTGTACGGACTAATAATGCAGAGCCGGGCGACCTTCTCAATTTGGATCACCGGTTGACCCCATAAATAAGCAAATGTGACTCTATATTCCTTTGACACTGATCGACATTGGATTCACGCATTATCTGACCCCAACTTGTTTTGGTGAATCAACTCCATGCAATACTACTAGCAATAGATCACATACTGATAATTGTAATTTCAAATCACGGAAACAGATTGTCATGGCGCATGAATTCGTTATGTTTGTTTTTAATTCAGCTCTTTTTTTTATAACCCAATCCTATGGAGCGAAATGCTTGATACATTTATAGATCGTACACTGCACACCATTGAAAATCCTATCCCAAGCAACCAAACCAACACGCTTAAGCAAAGGTGGTAGGTCTCTTGGCAGAGAAGATCTTCTTGGCACCGAGCTTGGCGGCACGGTGGGGAAGGGGGAAGGTGAGGTCCTTGGTGAGGAGCTGCTTGATGTAAGGGCGCTTGACGTCCTCGGTCTTCTCGAGCTCAACAACCTTGAGGATCTGTTGGATGGTAATGAGGTTAATAATTGTCCGTCGTGTGGGTATGTCAAAGATGGCTGAAACTTACGTGGATGGACCGGAAGCGGGCACGGTGGCGGGCAGCCATGTCGGAGTACAGGGACTCGACGGCAGCGGTTCTGGTCAGCTCACGGTACTCCTTGTACATGTTGTGAGTGCCAGAGCGGGAGTCGTAGCGGATCCAGATACCGAAGTTCTTGACCTTCTCGGGGTGGTTCTCGGTGATCTGACATAATGGGTGGTTAGTTAGCATACTCGGAGGATGATACGGGGCCTAGATTTTACGCCCGACGCTTCAAGCAGCAGCCAGCATGAACCTGACAGGGTTCAATACTGGACTGACAACTGCTTGAGCGCAGACTCTAGACCCGGGACAAACGGATTGTCTCACCTCCTTGACGCTGACGATCTCACCAGTGGCCTTCTTGACCTTTCTCAGACCGCGAAGGAAGTACCAGAAACGGGACTTCGCGACAATGGTGTTAGGGGCGAAGATGGTCATGCGGTACAGGTCCGGCGAGGGGGTAGCCTCGGTGGGCAGGTGGCGACCGATAACTTCGTACTCTCTGAGGCGGGCTGATTCGGATATGTTAGTCAGTCGTGTTTGGTGTAGTTTAGACAATAATTCGGCGACATGCGGTCGACATGGGATTCGATAATAGAATAGAGACTGGTTCGAGAATTCGATATTGCAGGTCCGGCTGCTTTGGGGAGTGGATCGGCCATTTCGTAATTTGTGCGATTCGAATCAGATATCAAAAAGATTGCGGACTCGGAAACAAAATGGTCAAAAGCACAATTGATGTTTGGTGTTCGTAGTGTATGATGGCTAGCCGTAAACAGAATGATTGCATTCTTAAGTAGCCATCGTAGCATGAATCCCCAAATCAATCCCCAAGTCATGCCTCCCATATATGAATTCATATGGACCAAGTCGTCTTCCACTCGTGATGCATGTCGTCGAATAGTATGTCGTCAATAGCATTGTATAGGCTTACCCATCTTGAATGATTTGTTAGTACAGCTGAGGGACAAACGATAACAAGGAACAAAGTCAAGAATTCAACTTACTTTTTCTGATTTTTGGCGGTGATGTGCTGAATATTCAACAGGAAAATCCTAGACTCCACACAAATTCCAAGAATCAGTATCTTCCAATCGACGCCCCATGGAGGAATATTTTCTGAGGGTTTTCGAACCTAAAAAATGTGGGACGCCACATTTTGCCACAAAAATGCCCCGCAGTTCAAACATTGTATTTTTCAGCCACATTCAATGTGGCGCATATATGTCAGGTTCTGGGATGGGGCTAGGGAATGTGGCGCTGGACTCGTTCCTAAATGGACCAATCAGAAGGCCAGCGCAAAGTTTCCGTTAGGAATGGGTCCTTCCAGGCACATGGTTGCTTGGAAGCTGCCGGATTCGTACTACATCAAAGCTAAAGCAGTGAAGAATCAGGACTAAGGCGACATCAACAATCAACATTTGGCCTCAAGTTTCATCCATCCCATATTGTGCCAGCCATAATAATTCATAATTCAACTCCCTAACCAACTCTATTTCCTTGCTCAAATCAAACCTAGCGCCTTTTTACCGTATCACTCTGCACACCCCCAATCTTTAACCCCGCCTTTCGTTCCCCACCGCCCACTATGGACCCCATCATCCGCGACTTCTCCCAAGCCTACAGCCAAACCAACGGGCTCGGAATTGCTGCCGCCCTTAACCCCTTTGCCCCTATCGAAGGCCCCACTGGCCTCCGTGCCTTCGTTAACTCCACCAACGCCACTCACATCAAACGCGACACGAAAAACGCACTCATCAAGTTCAAGAACCTAACCCACTTCACCTCCAACGAAATATCATCCTGGTCCGAAGTCTTCTCATCTTTCTGGCGCCTCTCTGGGCTCATCATTGCCCTAGCCGATAATGACGGTGCCCCCACGTCATCACCAACGCGACCCACCTGGCAGGCGGCCTACGATGTAGCAAGGGAGTTGTGCTCGAATATCTGCCGAGGGTACACAAATCACGGTTTTGACCACTGGACGTATCCAATTTTGTACACTACGGGGGCGCACTTGCGGACGATAGCGATCAGGGCAGATGCCGAACGGAATGCGACAGCGGCGGCGTTGGGTGGAGCAGGCGACCCCAATGCGATGGTGCTGAGTGATGACTTTGACCCAGAGTTGGAAATGAACCAGACATTACGGGATGCTGAACAACAGCTGAAACGCATCTTTACGCTGTGTTTGAGTGATCGGGCACCAGTGGAGGAATCTAGAAAGTGGGCGCTGTATTATATTGTGAACTTGCTGTTCAAAACCTACTTCAAGTTAAATTCGGCGGCATTGAGTCGGACAATTTTGAAGGCATTGACGGCGTATCAGGGTGATATGCCGCCGCTGGACCAATTCCCGGCAGCCCAACGAGTGACATTCAAGTTCTACGAGGGTGTCCTATCCTTCCTTGAAGAAAACTACCTTGAAGCTGAAAAGCATCTCACCGAAGCCTGGCAACTCTGCCACAAAGACGCCATGGCCAACAAAGAGTACGTTCCATTTCTCCTCTTTACCTCCAAATATAAACACTAACATACGTCCCAGACATATCCTCAGTTATCTCATCCCCTGCCATCTCCTAACCACCCACACTCTTCCTTCTCCCACCCTCCTCGCCCCCTTCCCCACCCTCCGCCGCCTCTTCACCCCCCTCGCTACCGCTATCAAGCAAGGAAACCTCGCCGCCTTTGACGCCGCCCTTGCCGCCGGCGAAGACGAATTCATCCGCCGACGCATCTACCTTACTCTTGAACGTGGCCGGGATATCGTTCTACGGAACCTTCTGCGCAAGGTATTCATCGCGGGTGGCTTCGATGTACCGAAAGATGGCGAGGCTCCGATCCGGAGGACCAGGGTGCCAATGGCCGAGTTTGAGGTAGCTGTCAGTATGTCGAGTGGCCGGAAGGTTGACCCGGATGAGGTGGAGTGCATGTTGGCGAATATGATTTACAAGGTATGAACAGACAAAGTAATGACACAATTAGGTATGAGGACAGAGACTAACCGATATATAGAATCTAATGAAGGGGTACATCGCGAGAGATCGCGGCATCATTGTGTTGTCCAAGAATGGGGCTTTTCCGGGAACTGGTGTATAGTCAACATGCATTGGTGAATTTTCCACCTGTATCACGTAATAATGGCTTTTACGATTAGAATTAAGTACGGGACAAGATATTATTATATCACAATATAATCATTTAATGAAAATCATCGAATCCAAAATAGATGTTGAAGAATAAAAGGAAAACAGTGATGATATAACGCCATTAAATATCGCAATGAAACCGCGCAGCCATGAAACATTTAGAATGTATGAAAACAAAAGTATGGGGGAATAATAAGTACACCAAACCAGACATGATACCCAGGCCCAAACAGACAACGTCACTGTCCAAACTACAAACAGATGAAGCACACCAAGTCTAAGACGTGCTTAAGCAGCGCCGGCCTTGCGGGCCTTTTCAGCAGCGCGTGCTTCCCGGGACGATTTAACAAGGGGTGACAAATGTCTCAAAGGAGCACACGAAGCCATGAAAGGATGCTGTAAATGATGTTAGCGTTTGAAATTCATGTAAGCAGTCGATATTACTCACGCGGAGGAGCTCGGTGGCACTGTGTCGCTTCTCAGGATCCACCTGAAGCGCGGAGTGAAGGAAGTTCCGGAACTCAGCAGTCAGGCCAGCTTCGTTCTTGATCTTGGGGGTACCATTGGTCGCAATGAGCCACAGAGCCCGCAGAGGCGATTCGGTCAGATACGGCGGTTCACCCTCAATCATCTCAATGGCCATGATACCAAGAGACCAGATATCAACCTTGAAGCCGTACTCCTTACGAGTAACGACCTCAGGGGCCATCCAGTACGGCGTACCGACCATAGTAGTGCGCTTGTTTTGGCTCTCGTTGATAGTGGCACAGAAGCCGAAATCAGCTACGCAAATCGGTTAGTACTATGAAATGAAAATCACATTAAATATTAGTGGTGGCACTTACTCAGTTTGATATTACCATCCATAGACAATAGGATGTTGTCCGACTTGATATCACGGTGGATGACACCCTTGCTATGCAAGTGTTCCAAGCCCTGAAGGGTTTCACGACACACGGCGGCAATTAGGGACTCGCCCATGACATGGAAGGTAACGACATCAGTCAAGCTACCGCCCTCCATGTACTCCATGACAACCCATAGTTCGCCTGCGCAGAGGTAACTATCGATGAAGTTGACAATGTTGGGATGTGAGCTGCCCTTCATGACGACAATCTCATTAATGATCAAGTCCTTCTTGGGTTGTTGCTCCAGGTTCATCTGCTTGATAGCAACCAACCGGTTGGTACCCTGCTCGTAACCTGTGTAGACACCACCCGAAGCACCCTGGCCAATCTTGTTGAAGTTACGGTACACGTTGCGTGGGTCACCTTCCGAGCAGATTTGTTTAAGCTTGGCGATAACTTCGGCGCCATTGCTGGGCCGTTGTCTATGCCGCGGCCTAGAGCCAGGTACTTGGCCGTGACCGCCGTGTTGCTGCATTTGCTGCTGTTGCATCTGTTGCTGCATCTGTTGCTCGAGCGCTCTTTGTTGTTGCTGGTGTAGCGCAAGCTGTTGTTGTTGCTGGAGCGCAAGTTGTTGCTGTTGTTGATGATGGTACGCAGCAGCAGATTGGGAGCCCTGATATGAGGGGCTCTTCGATGGCATACCGGGTCTTGGCGGCTGCTTATATGACTGTTGGTGAGATAAAGACGGCGGTGTTCTCTTACTGGATGCACGACTAACCTGCCCAGACATGGCAGCCTGAGCCTTGGCCAAATGTTCCTGCTGCATTTGCAACAAAGTCTGTTGTGGTGCCGGGTTATGTTGTTGCTGTTGTGGACTCTGAAGCGGATATCCAGACGAAGGTTGCGCGCGCGAGTTGGATCGGGAACGGTGCTCCTCGGGGAGCATTGACGGAGTGCTGGATGATGGCGTGTCCTTGCTGGGGACAAACGGTGGCGAATCAGATTGCGGCGACATGCCAATGGCGGAATCCTTAGAGTTGAAGGCAGAGCGGGATAACCCATTGGTGGATGCGGATGGCGGCTTGGGCGCAGGTCGGGATGGAACCAAATTCGGGTTATAGTTCTTGGATCCAGTCGATGGCATCGTGCGGGGCCCTCCCGGGGTACCACCTGGGGTCGGTACGGGAGGGGGCGATCGGGGGTTCTCGAAACTTCCTTCACAGTTGACAGTTGGAAACCTTGGGCTCGTGGGCGAGGACGGTGATATTGGTTGTGACATACCCATTATTTGTTGTAAGGACTGCGGCGACATGGGGCCGGATGGTGATTGCACCGGCGAGATTAACGCGGGTGCAGCATGATGAAACTTCTCCAGGGACTGGTCTTCGGCGGGTCTCTCGGTGCTTTCTTTGTAGAAATTGAGGATGTCGACCATAGTTTGCGGGTTCGCTTGGCGCTCTTTTTCAGAGATACCACTCTCGTTGATAAGACGCTGCCATTCCTTGGGAAGACCCTAGAAAGAGGATACGAGATCCATTGTTAGAGATAAATTCAGTTCGTTGCAGCTAGTGTCACGCCAATTACAGTGTTATATAGAGGTATGAGCGCCCTCCATATCGGTGATATAGTTTATCTTGGAGTAAATGGCCATCACAGCAATTGATAATGGAGCACTCGCACTGTAATCATGATCATGGCACAAGCTAGGTTAATCTAAGCAGAGTGAGGAGAGTCTCAAGAAGAATACGAATCTTCCAGTAAAGTCATAGCAACCCCATAATGTAGGAACACAGAGTGTGGCTTACAGTAAACTGGCCGGTGTTACTATCGTAGCCGACGTGCGTAATATGCATTGGATTTTCGGGAGCTGAAATCTGTGGCTTCTTGTTATTGGTGACCAGGCCGCTCATAAAACTACTAAGGCCCGTTTTTCGGCGCGCAAGCAAGGGCCTGCCGCTGTTTTTGCCGCCATCATCAGAGAAGCGCTTGGCGGAATCACTAGGTTTCTTTTCACTCATTCTTCTTGAAAGTAACGGGGCTGCCGACTGCTTCGCGGATGACTTGAGCTTATCGATGGAGATAGAAAGAGAGGATTGCTCTTTTTCTTTGACAGCTTGGCGAGCTTTGTGCCCAGGGTGCGGCGGAAGCTCAATTGATATTGAGGTTTGCGGGGTAGCGGCCGATGTGGGGGTGGTCCTCGCGGTCGGTGGGGCGGAGACTGAGGTCGTAGCAATTTGGCTAAACGGAGAAGGTTCGTCAATGGCCGGAGATATTGGCGGTGAAGCAGCTTCGGGTAAGACGTCTAGAGCGGTTGCGCGAGTAGCCAACGAAGTTTGAAATGACTGGGTAATTGGCGAAGGCGCAGAAAAAGTTGAATGCGGTGACTGCAGGGGTGGGGATCGGATTGCGTCGATTTGGCTTAGCAAAGAAGTGCCGTCGAAGGGTGAGCCAACCAAGGATTCGTCTGGGGTGCGACTATTATGAGCTGCGGCGGGGTAATCGCCCGAGTTCAAGATAGTGGATGATGGCGCCGAATAATCACGATCTGAGATGCTAGGAGACGCAGTGGGCGAGTGGGCGGAGCGGTCACGATTCTGGAAAGAAAAGGTTGTACTAGTTGCAGACTGGGCGCCGGACGAGACAAAAGCAGGTGACAAAGACGGCGACAGGTGCAAATGAGTCTGCGAAGACGCGTTGGAAGCGTTACTATAGGCCGAACGGCGGGTACCGGGAGCAGACGGAGCTCGCTTCAGACTCTGAGAGCTTAGTTTGTGACGCAAAGAGTGGGTATCAAGACCAAAACCAAGACTTGAAGTGACATCGACTACCGTAGATGACGATCGTGCGTGTGATGCTCTGTTTGCAGAGGCCTTGCTTGGGGGACGTTTGGTAAGGCGACGGCGGGAAGAGACGGGGACGGAGGCGGATGTGGGACTCGTTGTTGTCAAGGTCGGAGAGGGAGACGGTTGGATAGGATCCATGGCCAGAGAAGGAAAAGGGAAAGAAGAGAAGAAAAGGGAAAAAGGGAAAGAAAAGAAGAAAGACTAACGGCCGGCAACAAGGGCAACGGAAAAATAGGAAAATAAATCGTCGGCAAAAATAATACGGCCCAAAAAAGCGGCAGCGAATTGACGCTACCAGTTAGCGAGTATTTGATTGATTCTTGTAAAAAAAAAAAAAAAAAGTACTTTCAGCCAGTACCAACGACTTAACGTCCACAAGCACTAACAACAACACAATTCCCCAAAAGCGAGATGTGGAATGTATCGAGTAGCACACGCCAATGAAGACGGGAAGATTAGCAAGGCGGTTGCTAAAGAACTGTGGCGGCACGGGACAAGTGATAAGCAATGCTATGCTGATCGTTACGTCCTTTGATGAAAAAAAAAAAAAAAAGAACAAAAAACAAAGTATCAAGACTGCCGAACTTCTTTAATCTAAGAAATTGACCCGATAGAGGATGATTTGATACAACTATAGGTAGCTGATCGAGTGAAGCTAAAACTGGGCTTTACGGTCGCTTGGAGGAAGAGGAACCTGTTCTAGCAGAAACAGCCTGTATACCACCACCAATGATAGGAAGAGCTGGCTCGGTGGGCGAAAGTCAAAAGCGGCGGATTTAGCGGTCGCTGTAGTGCTTCCCTCGAAGCTTGGTAGACGACGCCAGAAGCTCTAGATAAAGATTAAATGGGTATAATTATTCGGGTATTTTTATCGCAGGTTTTTTTTTCTATCAAAGGTCTTTAATTTTCCTTGGATGGGATGGATGGTGGTCGCGGCTGGCTGTTGTCGGATTGTCTTTGGCAGAAGTCGTCTCTGTGTCTCCGTTCTTTTCTCAAATTAGGAGCTAGATGTTGTGAACAAGTCTTGAAGCTGTGATGATCCCGCGCAGAAGTCGACAATAGACTATGGCTATACTGGCAGAGGGTAAGCAATCTGAGTGCGGATTGCAGGCGGCTGGACGGCGGCAGTATGGCAAGTGATGTAGTGTTGCGTGACTATGCGGAGAAAGGGAAGAGGCATGAAGAAGAGGAAAAGAATGAATGAAGGTGTTTGTGTGTGTAGCAAGAGCAGTCAACCAAGAAGGCAAGGGAGGCGATTTGTATGAATTAAAAAGAAAAAAAGGAATTTAATGATTCGTCAAGGGCGATGCTTATAGTGGAGCATGAATGTCTTTCCTTATTGGGGAAGAAATTAGAGCTTGGAGGCTTCTCTATGGTTTCTAGGCTCCTTTTTGTGGGTCCAGTGCCTAAAGCTTGCCTTGGTAGCGCTCCAGTGTACGCTTGTCACTAGAAATAGAAGGTCATTGTTAGCATCATATACTTCAAGCTATTAATTTGCATGTGATGCTATCAACCTTACAGGTCGCCACCTAACAGAATGTAGACGTGACGCATATTTTAAATCGCCAGATAAGGCGCCATGTCCAAGATAAAACTCATTTCATACTGCGGATGCTCAGGTACCCGCTACACGACTACAATATGCACGGGATTCGGCCCACATGTATTTTGGTCACTCACCGTTTGCGCTTTGGTATGGATGAGCAAACTGTCCTTCCACAAGAAATCAACCCTGTTATGCGCTGCTATAGTGGTACTCAAATACACAAGCTACTACTTGTGTATATTGCCCTAAGATCCAGAGTTAACTATGTATTTATGCCTGTTAGATTAAAGTCACCTATAGAATTGCCATGGTTGTCAGAAAACCCTGATGATAGTATTAACTTCACTCACTTATCTCGGAATGCTTTCAAATTCGGTATTCATAACATGAAGCACCGGGTAATGGCCCACGATATTATTAGCAGCTAAAGCCTGTTCTTGTCTGCTTCCTGTCCACTTCTTGTCCGCTCGTCGAGGTCGATTTCTTGTCACAGTTGATGATTGTGATTCACTTGTGACATCGTAGTTGTGCTTGGCCAAGGTTTGCTCGTTATAAGCGGAGAATACAAGCCGCATCTCAAAATGTAGATCCTCAGGTGGCTGTTTGACACAAAGAGTTATACACAGTTTAAGAAGAGTAAGAAAGGAAGGTTAGACAGATGTATGCAATGGCACCTCGGGCCGTTTATTATGGGGGCTTGAGTGATATCACAATAGCCGTACAAAATGCACAACTTCACAGTACATAGATTAGTGTAAAATCAAAATCAAGGTCTAAAGGCAATCCTTTTTTTTTCGGGGTATATATTGAGTCCACACAATAAAAGAAAATGGACCTAGAGGATCCCGATCAATGCAAAAAGCGGCGAATATCAAGCAAAACATCTACCGTCTTGTAATGAAGCAATGCGTTCACCATAGCGCGGCAAGCATGGTCTCAACTGGGTCTATCCATTCTATGTAGATAGCGATCCTGGTATGATTCTGAAGATGGAAAGAACACCTGCACATCTCTAAATCAGCAGGAACCCCAATCTTGTAGTCTCCACTCAAAAATCCGATGCGGAGCCCTAGCAAAATATACGTACTGCCTCAAACTGCCTATTTGGGACTCAATTTTTCTATATGTAGGTAGCTTTTTTTTTTTTTTGTGTTTTTTGGCTTTCGGCTTTTGGCTTTTAGGTATTAATCATCTAGATTGTCAAGGCTCTACTATACGGTGGCTCTAACACTTATTACTGCTATTACTAGTATCACTTTCCTCGTACCTGGACATATTCAAGCACAATGCACCGCTCTGCTTCCAACACGAGCTGCATACGGATTACGAAAGAAGCTACGAATAAGATGCCGGTAACTTCCAAATATAGACAAGAGATTATGAGAGCCAAGTTTTGATCACCATCCTACCTTTGGCATAACCAAATTTTCAATCCCTACCCACACCACACGTCCCAATGACAGGTACCTCAACATCAGCACTATGTCATCGATCCACCGTTAAAATAAACATACCACTCATTCGGCGCATATCAACATACCCTGACCTTCTCTGTCTCTCTCTCTCTGTCTCTCTCGCTCAAATAGACGCACATACACACGCACATACACACGCACACACACACACACACACACACACACACATAACGATCAACCAAAATGATAACCTAGTTAGTCCTCTCCCAATATGTTTCTGCAGCCCAATACCGTCCCATAAGCCCTCCATAATTTTATCTCTTATCCTATCTGTCTCGACACCATACAGACATGTTTTTAGTGACCCGTTGCCTCTATGCATACGCCAAGCATAACAAGATACAGTGGCATTGATAAAGCATCCCACTTCGCATATAAATGTCTCACACTAGATAGCACATGCTCTTCAGTTATGCCAGTTCTACGTCTGTAGCACCACGCCCGCACCGCCCCCGCACCTGTCCCTTCATTTCCCTCTCATCAACGATTAACAAGTGCTATTTTGTATCGGCATCCATCCGTTTTTCTAGAACTCTGTTTCCTGCACTGATGGTCTGTTCACTCATTTATTTGAATCAGTGCCACCATGTGCGTATCTGGCACCCTTTGCATTCCCTGCTGCGTCTATTACTTGGGGGCAAATAATCGTCACTATTCTGTCAGACCCTCGCCTGGTGAGCCACGACATGAACACTCATCTATTGCACAGTGTTTCATCCAGACATGGACCCTCGCCGTCGTTCTGTTCTATTGTCAACCAAATCCTCATAGCCTTTACCTCTACCGCGGACACAACCTTCAGAGCACGGTCCCAAATAAATTAAGCAAATCACCCGCTCGAGCAAAAGGCTCTCGCCACAGGAGCTACTGTATGTGATGGGACATCTGAATTCCCTTGTCAAGAAGTTTCTTGTGGTTTCCCCCTCCCCGTTTTTTGCTCTGTTCTTCTCCGCGCTATGTGTATCCACTCTCCTCGTCTCTGACAGTCTTGCTAGTGGAAGAATTTCTAGCGAAGTATGCGTCTACTTGGCATACTGGGTTAGGTCAGTAGATGAACAAACTAGTGCAAGTACTATAATCTCGGACATAACGATACAATCATGCGTTCGTTAGTGATTTTGTTACCAGTGCTTTTCTTCTCGCATTCTTGTCACCAGTAACTATTTAGCCAGGACTCGTATCAAAGTGGACTATTGTCTTCCCGCTTAATATATATATATATATATATATATATACATATACTATTATGTTTATTTTAAAAAAAAAAAAATTATATATGGATTTTTTTTTCCGTCACTCTTCTCTGCCTACTATCAAAGTTGCCCTCACTTAACTCATACATGCAACCTTATAAGTAAGTAGCCAAGCATTAGTGGATTCTCGACTTAGACCCCACTTTTAAGCCCCACTCAATCACATTAACCTATGTTTTATTCCAACCCTACTAAAACCTGCTCTATTGTCGATTTGTTTTTGGTCCGGCATATCAGACCCTATGATATGGTGAACAAAGCGTTGATCGCCCGGTAAGCCAGACCACCATGGTATCTGTTGACAACAGCTTCCATATCCCAGGCAATCGGGTACAACTTTATGCGAGCATGATGAACTACAACCATTATGCATCCAGACATCAGAACAAGAGGGAACTAGTAAAAGGGGCAACGCTTGGACTTGGATGCGAGTGTTCCGGAAGGTCACTGCATATTTAATATCATAAATGGTGATTTCTCATGGACTAATACCTTTTATTTTAGAATTTAAAGGTCTTATAATAAAAGCATGCTCATGCTTGCCGTTAACGCTGCGTTGGGCGCTTGAGGTTGACTTTGAATGGCCCTGTTGGGCTATTTTTGGACCAAACTGGCTAGGCTTGTAAAGTTTAACTGTCAGGTGTATATGAAGAAGTCTAGACTGATGAACTGCTGACCCTTCGAAAATCCTGCCACTATTGTGTGCGAGCAATTTAAATTCCAATATAGAGTGTTAGTATATGTCGCATTTGCGACCTTCAATTTAGATTTATGCATGCCTCAACCATGGCATTGAAATATCATTTCTACTAATACTAATAGGGCTCTCTACGCAAACTGCACTTAGCCTTGCTGGAATGGAGAATGTCTTCTTTCACTATCTGTTGCTCTTAAAAATCCTAATCTATATTCCTTTCATAGCTAACAGAAACCTTCTTATTCCTAGCCCCACTTAACAGCGTTACCGCTAAACTTTGACTGGACTTGGTATTCCCAGCTAGTGTTAGTGGCATGAAGATGAAAGACAGCTGAGGATTTTGGTGGCATTCCCCTTGCAGAGAATCACAGGTTTCTCCCCGGTTTCCATATACCGGTTCGGGACAACCCCTCAGTAACCCTATGAGAAACCTGTGACTAATCAAGACCCCAATTATCATGGCTAATTGCAGGTGATTAACTTGGACCAGTTGATGAACTAGCCAGGGCTTTGCAAGTCATGCTTGAGCGGGGGCGACAGGGGAGAGGATATCCACCTGTTACAGTGATTGACGGAACCTGGTAAAATCTCTTTTGGGTTAATTTCCGGATGCACAGGTCCGCCCGTTGCCGTAATCCAAGGGGTACCGACCGGCTGCGCTTTGACTCTTGGGATCCCGAGTCACAAAATGAAGTGGGGAATGGGGTAGGTGTTTGGAACGCTTAGAGAGCTGGAAAACTGGGTGTTTTAGGTGAATGTGTGTTATGGAAATGGAATATTGAAATGGAGAGAACTGGAGGAGTTAACTGCTCTTTAGCTGAAAACAAAAAGGACAAGAAGACAAACTACAGAGCCGAGACTCTATCATGGCCATTTGGATTCTATAATTCTGTCTGATCATGGTTAATGTCAGCCAACACCGAAGTGGCTGCAGGAATACTGTATCATGGCATAATACTTGTCTGAAAGAAGCCTCAAAGTACACTGGTACGCTACAAAAATACCACATATTAACCATATGAGACACGAGGCTTTTGATTAAACATCGAATTTTGTGTTGTACCAGGAACGGGAGCTTAGGTGCATGCATATAATGTATACCATAGAGGCAGGTACAAGTATGCTGATGCATTGGTAGTCATCGCCTGATGTGTCTACTGGCTCATAACCGAGAAGCCAAGAAGAGGTGATGTAGGTTCGTGGCTTTGGTATGTCAAAACCTGTCTAACACATTGGTATGCCAATTGTCCATCCTTGAAACTACAGAATGTGTTTATATAATTATTGTCCGAAGACGGTTATTAGGAAGTAACCATGCTAAGTTCTTCGACATCAACATACATATCACTCTCAAGTAGCTCACGTGACACAAACCATAACGACCCTTCATAGATACCAAACATCGCTGCTCTATCCCCGGCTGCTTACCCCTTTAATAACAATGGTACGACAGGTCACCGGGTGGCCGGATATGATGGTGATTCGCTGAAAGGAAAGGGGATGGTGTTACAGTTGGGGGTGGAGACGGCAGAGGACATGGGAGGGATTTGTAAGTGTGACATAGGACGGTTGCCGAAGGTAGATGGTGAGAGGAGATGTAAGGGACGATTGAGAAGCGCCTTGGATGGAGGGCGGTTGGTTGGGTGGCGTTTGTCCAAAAGGGTCATGAGATCATGTGAGATGAAGAGGAGTGGATATGCAGGTACAGGATTGCTTTGAACATGAAGTGGGAAGAGTGGTAGGACGAGATAGGATAAGGAAGGTTTAGTATAATGAGGGGAAGCCGAGTTTATGGAAAGGGTCTTTTAATCTCAATAATAACATGTCATATGATATACAATTGTTAAATACTAGACTAATAGTTAACTGAGTAACGATAGGTGATAACATTACTCATTACTTGTAAGATGTTACATTAAGATTGCATCTCGTTAGCAAATACATGTGATGCCAAAATGTATTACAAACTATGAGACGTCGACCGACGACCAACATGATAACTATATATATATACATATACGCATGTCTGTCTGATGAAAGGAAGATGGCTGAGGTGAGAATATTGAGATCAACATGCAAAAGAGAGACGACCGTAGTTGGAAACCAGCACTCACGAGTAGAACATACGCCAAGTGTTTTCAGATACAATGATACGTGGTGACCTCGCCACCAAAAAGAGCAAAACATACAACACCGGGTATTCCCACGTGGTCACCCACCGTAGTACTAATCCGGCGCTCTGTGGCTTGACTATGGGGGAGCAGACGGGACCCCGTATTTTCCACAGGCTATGGTCGTATGTGAAATATCAGATGCTCCTTGCGCCTTAATAATCCATGATGCACTAGCTGTCAGTGTGAAAAAAGAAACATACAACATCTGGGATTCCCACGTGGTCACCCACCGTAGTACTAGTCAGACGCTTTGTAGCTTAACTATGGGGGAGCGGACGGGACCCCGTGTTCTCTACAAGCTATGGTCGTATGTGGGAAAACAGCACATAGCTTTGAACTTGTAAAGGGTGATGGTTGATGAGGTCGGCATATTCCGACGGCTGATCGGGCCGAGCCGTGGGCCATGCAGGTTCTGCAGTAGTTGTTGCGGATGGATGAGTTTTATGGTATTATGGAGAAAACTATAGTTGAAATCCGGCCGTACAAATGGAACACCAAGAGAAGCCAACAAAACTAATATATATAAATGCAATTTGAGATACCTGTAGCTTCTGTTTCTTTGGAAGTTAGTGGACAACGGCTCCGGCACTTCCGGGTTGCACAAAAAAGATACCGGGGTTTATTTCCCCACAATATAGCGTGGGGAAAAAGGATGAACCGAGGCGGACTTGAA